>JAVFBX010225167.1:2703-20941 GCA_034783855.1 Mopalia kennerleyi | reverse complement strand
GCTGAGGAAAACTCTATGCACTACTGGGCTAAAGCATGGCCAACTGCTAGGCAAGGCTGACAGGACTTACCGACGTGACGTCACTCACTGAGCGATCGCTGGCTCCGCGGGCAGGCATATCTGGCAACTTTATTGCCCTCTGGGGGGCAAACTTGACCAGATTTCGTTGAACCATATATATATTACTTAATAGCAAGGTATAAAGATTATATTTATGGCAAAACATGTTAAAAAATATTACTTCTGCGGATTTCCTTTAAGCTAAATATTTGCAAGCACCTCGATGTGCATCTACATCTGTTGCGAAATTAGCTTTGTGATTAAGCATTGTTGTAGATAGCTTTGGTTATTTTCCAAAACTTGTGCATGTTTTATTCAAAGAACCAGCTGATAGTTTAGACGTCACCTCTCCTCTTGTTCGAAGTAAGCCCGTTAAGGTCACGCAAACGAACGGTCGAGCCTATACGCACAGTAGAGATAAGGTTAGCTCGAGGCGCACATTACGGTGCACATTGAATATCAGGTCTTGTAGATCAGCCGTCAACATCACCCTAAGGAAACTTCAAAGAGACACATCAATTAACTATGATCAATGTGTAATAAATGGTTTATGAGCTACACAGAAGAACACATTTGGATAGTAAATTGAATGCATCATGTAATTTGCTAAATATATAAATATGTTTCTAAAAAGCAATCACACTGGCACAACGATGTAGATCAATCAAAATCGATTATTTCGCTTATGTTCTAAATAAACTCCCAGAGACAAGTTTCTTAATAAATCTTAATCTCGAGTTGTGTTATGGGTAACCTATAGGCTACCGACATCTCGAGAGTAAGCAATGACCATTAATCTTGTGTACACAGTATTTTTAAAATGTAACCAACAAGATTTTCGGCATGGGTTAGGAATAAATCAGCCTACAAATGAGTATTTCAGATATATAGAGATTAATCAATGAATATGTACGTAAAGAGAATGAGTGTTACAACCTATTTGCAACAGAGGGAAGTTTCGCCTTAACCAGTTGGTCCTTTACATTTTTGTTTTTTTTGTATGCTATAATGGGTCTTTGTGGAATGGAGTAGACATTTTAGGTACCAGATTTTGATATTCCCGTAAAGGGAGACTAGCAAACTGGTTGCTTGGTTGCTCTGCGAACTTGGTAATATTGGAAAACAAGTGAAATTGTTTTCTTTTTAGACCCTTTACCTGGTTCCCAAATGAAACCCAGTGGATACAAAGTTTGAAGAGTTTGAATCCAATAAGCCTCTCTTCCTAAGTGTTTCTTAGCTTCCTAAGAAGCCTCTCTTAGGAAGGCTTCTTAGCCTTTCCTAAGAATAAAAGGAATAAAATTATTCCTTTTAGGAAAGGAATAATTTTCCTTGCCTAAAAAGGAAATTATTTACTTTTTAGACCCTTTACCTGGTTCCCAACTGAAACCCATAGATCCAAAGTTTGAAGGGTTTGAATCTAATAAGCCTCTCTGAGTGTTTCTGATTGGTTTCTTCTTCAGAGGGAAGAATTTGTGGGGTTTTTTTTTTACAATCAGCATGATTACAAATGATCTTTAACCGCATGGTTAGGGAGAGATAAATGTTCAACTATTGGGATATGAGGTTTGACCTTGGTTTCACCAACATATTCAAATAAAAATCATTTCTGGTTAATTGCCCAACAAATAAGGCCTTATCGGCTATGTATTTATCTAGTTTGCATCTGGCCTTCATATATTTTAAGGACCTGCTTGACACTGTTACAGCAACTGTTTGTTTTTGGTTCTATGAGCTGATTCTACCCCTTGGTCTTAATTATAACTGTTCATTCGTTTGAGCGTTGGGATTAGATTTGGCGCCTAGAAGTCGCCTAGTATATCCTCTTGAGATAAGGTCCTTGAAGGCAATAGAACAAGCCTGATTGAAGGAAGCAATAGAGATATGCTTCTAATAAGCAATCACACTGACATAAGGATGTTGATTAATTTAAATCGATGATTCATCTTATGTTTTAGATAAACTCACAGGGACAAGTTTCTTAATAAACCTTAAACTCGAGTTTTTAATTTTCCGTGTTTTTGACGAATACTATTTTGTTTTCTTTATTGGCATTTTGTCACTAGAATGACGGTTGCCATCTAACGGTAATAAGATGGCATATCGTGGAATGGTAATTAAATTGCTGAATTTAAAGCACAATTCATTATGTTTTTAATGTAGCGAAAGAACGTTCTGCTTGCCTCCACCGGAATTCGAACTGGAATCTGACTGGTATGGTCCCAGCTCTACCCGATTAAGCTTCAAAGGCTCATTATAGAATGACCGCGAATTATTACAGGAAGCGCCGACACAGGATCACTTAAAAAGCGTCTTTTTTTTTTCGATATATTTTTGTGATTTTATAAAAATAAGTTTCTGGCAAAAATGTATTTTTATTGCAGAGAAAGTTTATTCACCTCCCCTGCACCGCAATTTTTTAGGGACAATTTTCAGTCGAATATCCTAAATGTGTACAGTGCCATATTTTTTGCAACATGATTTTCCGAATCTTGTGAAACCTCTGCAAAAAATATGACAGGATACTCCACAAATTAAGCAAATTAATTTGGATTGTTGAGAAAATGAAAACCTCTTTACTATGGAACAAGAGTAAATATGAATAAAGAGTTAATCTTACTTACATGATCGTAACAAAAATACAGTGCAGAGGTCGTAATACTGGATTGAAATCCATGCTGTTATGTACAATGTTTTGTTAACTAATCCAAAACAAAACTAAAATCCAAGCCCACAGCAACACTAACCGGAACTTTCGTTCTTACGTACATTAGATTTGAACATACAGCAAGCTTCAATCGCTTTCCGAACCATCACATTCATTTGCTCTTTGTGTGGCCTTCCATATTTATACAAGTACGCACATTGGGTGTTCAATAATGCAGCGTTCCTAGATCAGATAATGTATCAACTTATTTTCCGGTTGACGTTGTTAAGCTAAAGGCTATATTCTCTTTCTTGAAACGGTTATATATTTGGCTTATATTGCATACGGCTCTTCTGGATAATTAGAACTAATCATTCCCCGAGCTATACAGCGTATTGTCTCTTAATTTGTTCTATTTTTACGTTGTATTCATATCAGTTCTCTCGAATGAGTGATTCTGAAAAACGTTATATAAGAGCATTATTCGGAGAAAAGGTTTGGCTTGGTAACTGATGTGTGTCTTATGCGTACTTAAAGTTAATTGGGAGGCGGTGCCAGGTACCAGGCAATCCCCATGCAAGGAAAACCAACCAGACTGTGCAAGTAAGTTATCCACTCATGATATTTGTGTGGAGTCAAATGCGAAGTTCGGCTGATTTGTCACATCAGTCAGAAATTTTCGTAACGGATAACAGCGAAGGTGCTCTGTACGATGGCCGAGGAGGGACACGTTGTGTTTCTGTGTTTCGCAACGTCAGAGAATACGCTTCGATGCGAAGAAGTGAAATTGCGATACGCGCTTGCGATGCTAAGGTAAGGAAAGGCTAAAAAACGAAGCTCCAATGAAAAGAAGCGATGTTGAGATGCGAAGCTGCAATGCGAAACAGTGAAGTTGCCATGCTGCTTCACTGTTTAGTTAGCCTTAAAGGTGCCAGCACCTTATGTTATTATTCATACTATAACAGACTAACACGGCTACCTCCTGATAAACATGTAATGAAAGATGTAATAAAGTACCAAAAAGCTCACGTTTTGCCAAACAATAAAACCCTTCCGATCGCATGCCAACGTTTGTAATCCATGCATCTCTCGCATTTATCTCTCTGAACGGTAAAATTGTATCAGAGCCGAATGATGCATGTTATGTTTTTAATTAGTATTTTATTTTAAAAAAATTGCGATATACATTGGTGAAAATGTGGCTGAAATAAACGTTTCACATCCAAGCTTTATGAAAATAAATGAAAATCAAATGACACCAACATCGTCAATATATTTCTCTTCAGAGGGAAGAATTTGTGTTTTTTTTCAATCGGCGTGATTTAAAAGGAATCTTTAACCGAATGACCAATGACGAAAAATATCCATATTATTGTTGGCTTTTTAATACGAAGACGATTTTTGGGTTCAACAACTTATTGTTTCAGACATTTCTTACAAGTTATAAAGTATACCATATTTTCTCAATCACAATTCGAACTGTCTAGCAAATAATAAACGAGTGTTTATCCTCTTGGGACAAGGGCCCTAAAAACAACAGAACGAGCCTGATTGAAGGTAGCAAGAGTGCTGGAAATCCTTGAAACCCTATAATTTGGGATTTAATAATTCCCTTGACGGTATCTGGAGGATGAAAGGATGTAGCATCGAGTAGTTGGTAGGCATATGTAGGCTTAAAGAATACTTTAAAATTCAAATACCCTACGGTATCAAAATTGGGACCGAAATATACTATAACATCAACAACAAAAAATACATTATCAAAGCTGATAGTGGACAGGAGTTTAATGTAAGGATCATGCTGAGAGAAAATGAAGAGATCAAGGTCATCTCTAGAATGCTGCTAGAGTATAACTATATGTCATTCAAATATCTAAAATAAACATGCGCTGCTCTGCACACTTTCCAAGTGCTTCCTTTCGCCAATTGGGATTAAAGCTTTTGCCCCAAAACATTAACCCTTAATTTGCTGGTAGTTTTGGTCGTTGAACTTGAAATCATTACAGTTCAAACTAAGTTCCAACAGCTTCACGATACCGATTGAAAGCTATGTTAACAGAACGAAATCCTGTCCCAATGTCGATATTTGTGTAAAATACATTCTACGTCAAGCGTCGGTAACATGACGTCTTTATCAACCTGAATTTGATCTAGCCAGGAGTCCATTAACTAGAAGTTTGAAACGCCGTATTCAGTAGTATAGATGGCATTGTGTCCCTCGCTCCTATTTTAAGAGATAGGGTGACGTAGAATGTATGTTATGCGCAGTCAGTTGGCAGAATAGTCTGCTTAGCGCCGGTTAGATTTGAATCGGTAGCTCTCGCTAAGCATCGGTAACTATCGGTAACTAGTTTGGTCGATTCTTCAATCTTGAATTCTGGGAGATTTGTTCGCAGATTGTGAAAATCGAGAACACATCCATAGGAGGACACGGCTCATATCAATCTTATCTGTAACTTTGTTATGATTTATTTCGTACGTATTATTTATTATGGTCCTTTTTGTACGAACATTTCGAACATACATCATAAAATAGTTCGATTATGATATAAGTGTAGATTTTCATTGTAACTATTCTGACAATCCCCAACCACTGGAAGCAAACTCCCATGATTCCATGCGCTATGTATTTTCGAAAGACAAAGCCAGATCAAATCGACTGTGCGATCAAGTGTTAGGTTCAATTCAAGAATTACCTCCACTGATGGTTCGCCAGTCCGCCACATGAGGGCTGGCAAGTAGTTGAATAGGCCGATTTTGGCCATAATGCCGTACACGCTACTCATATGGGCGTTTCACACTTCTAGTTAATGGACTTCTGATTGTACGTTCTTCCTAACTCCGCCTGGTCACCGCAGCCAGCCAATGAAAATGGGGGCATAGGTCTACTTACGTTTACTCTGAGGATTTCCTAAGATACATCAAACTATTAAGATAAGGCAAAATAATTATGAATAAATCTAAAGACAAAAACTTGGTTCATCCCTATTCTTGTATATATGATCTTTGGTATGGACTGGTAGCCATTCCCTCTACGACGTCACTGACAGGAAGTCAGCTGACCGCTATGCGCCTTCTTGTTGGCTAGAGCCCTGAAGAAACAAACAACATGGCTCGCACTTGCCGTACAACAGTATATATTTTCTACTGCCATGCTTGTGAATTTTACTGTAAAACATCAATCAATCAATCAATCTATCGCTTTTAACAGATTTGTAAACAGTATAGGCCCCTGAGAGCTCTAGATAACATGCAGCCTCTAGCTGGCCGTCCTAACGATTAGGTATCCTTTCATGTTTGACCTTCATGTATTAAAAGAAAACCATGGAAATTGATTCCTGGAATCTATTTTGGTATCATGTTAGATTATATTACAAACAAGTAACAACGTCGTTCAATAATTGATCCAGCCTCCCGAGTCACCATGGTGAAGGGAAAACAATACCTTGAAAACAAACAAGCATAAAGCCGCAGTCGCGTTACAGCACGCAGTCAATCGAACGGCCTTTTTTTCTTCTAAATATGGGTATTGATTCAGTGTAGCCTCCAATTCAGAGTTACTTATATGAAGACTAGATTCCGCCAGTTGCTGTTTTCGTTCAAGTAGAAGTGCAATTATAGTACTTCAGTTCGTAATAAAGAGGTTTTGCGATTCAGAATCTCGAAACCGAGTCTCGTTATTGAAAATAAAAATCTTGTAATCGAGAGATTTTACCTCATTATTTCAAATTAATGTGACTTCTGGTCATAGTTATTTTTGATATATACATCTTGTTATCAAAACCTACTGTCTCGTTATTAAGCCGTAGGCCTAGATATTGTTGAGTAAGGTTTAGACATGGCTGTGTTGCAAAAACGAGACAGTTATCTGCGGCATATGCTTGTTTACTTACTAATTAAAATGAAATATCTTAGTTGCAATTAAGAAGTAGCTAGATAGACACTTTTTCCAACTCGTTAAACGTCAACTCGTAAGTAGCAGACAGCTAAACCCCAGCTCGTAATTATAGGATATCATATTGCGATATATACCTCAAACGCGCGCACTGTTATGAGATATCTATCTCTTATGTGTGGGGCCTGCGGCCGTGGTTCAGTGGTAGCGAGTGCGCTTACTAATCCTATGTCCATGTAGGCCTACTGTTCACAGGATCGAGTCCGTCTATCGACCCTCAGGTATATGAGGGAGTCACTCGATGTGGCTCCAGCAATCGCAGGGGTGGTTTTTACGAGGTTTCCTCTCCGGTTTCTACCTTAACTATGCACCCTTGAGTACGAAGTTAAACCATAATAAAAAAAAACAAACAAATCTTAAGCGGGGAAAATACGGGCGATTATAATCGCCCGATCGCGGCGATTCACCAATCGCTGAAAAAATCGCCACGTGCATGTTTTCAGGCAAGCGACAGAGATTATGATCGCCTGAGACCGTCGGTCGACCAGTCGCTCGGATCAAACAAGTTTGATATTTTCGGCCGACTTTTAATCGCCAGCGAATGATCACCATTTGCTCGCCCGTGTATCCATGTAAGCGACTACAATCCGAGTTCGAGTTCTTCTCACATGACCCATAATAATGGCAACTTCCACGAATAAAGTCTTAACCCTCTTTTGTTGAGTAAATATATTTCCGTTTTAATCTCGCCATTTTGGACAAATCACGTGACTTATGTTGCTTTTTTAAGGTAAAAAATACTCCGGATCGCTGGGTCAATCGCCACGTGTGTGCCCTCAAATCGGCCGAAAAACTTTCGTGACGATCAGATCGCAGCAATTGGACGATTATAATCGCCCGTGTTTCCCCGGCATGTCCCGTAGTTGTGAGATATTAAATCTCAACTCGTAAGTACCAGATATATAACTTGTATTCGTAATTACCAGGTATTTAATTACTACTAGTAATTACGAGAAATCTAACATCATCTCGCAATTTCGAGGTATTCGTGCAGCACCGACTGGTAGTAACGAGATATATTCGCTCAATTCGCTCAACAACGAGATGTTTTATTTCACACGTAATTACGAGATATTTAATTTCACCTCGTTATCAGGAGATATCCAACTTTAACTCATAATTAAACTTCATAACAACGAGATGTTAAACCTTACAGAAACAGAATCAGATGATTAACATGTTATAATGAGATGCGAATTTATACGTACTAGCTGGGATATAGTATGTTCATACTATATCCCAGGTACTAGGTAGTTTCAAATAACATGATTATAACTATAGAACTAACGATGTACTTAGTGGTAATATCAACCGACTGAGAGGTATGTCGAAATTGCGTGAAATTTTAAACGACATATGTGTCACTAATATTTTTAGCGGCGATATCTGAATGTTAACGCTATACACAATAAATTTGGCACCATCACGTGATATATTTTAGTGAGAAAAGGCGAAGTAGTGCCAACAATAGTGTAGGCCTAATATCTTATTTTTTAAAAGTGGTTGGCGATGAAAGAACAAAGTTGATTATTTCTGTGTCTCTTTTTAACTGCGAATTCAATTCAGTTCCACCTTGACACCGATATTTGAATATTAATTGGAAATTTGCTATAAAGTGAGCATGTGAATTAGGCACCGTGCCAAGACATACTATAGCTACACCGTCACGTTAGATCTCGCTTCCAAAGCCGAAGTGATGACTTATATCCATGGCTATATATCAAAGCTCCTTTGAAAATATTGGACATTTAAGTTATCTGGACAAATTTCGCCACCCATTTTCAATATTTGTTGAAAACACGTTCTGTCGCGATTTAAAATTTGAGAACGTAATATTCAGGTTTACTAGATTTAAACAGCCTTTTCATGTCGCTTTTATCGGTAAAGAAGCTTTTTCTTTAATATGACTCAAATGACAACGGATTATCCACTTCACAATGTTCCATGCAATGCCTTATCACGGTAGAAAACCAAAAGGAAAATTTGTAAAAGCACCCCCGCAATTGCCGGAGCGACATCCCTGTCAGAACATCCTTGACACTTTCCGTACGGCTACAGTTATCTCGGAGGTGAATGGAAGCAATAATATTACACGAAAACGTGTAATGTTCGCCCGATGTACTCCGCTGATTTGAATTAAAAAAAACCCCACATCAAACAAGCCTGTTTCACGGTTAAAATCTCATTTAAACAAAACTATGTTCCTTTTTTATGTAGGACTTGTCGCAAATAATTCAAATTTATTCCGCTGTAGTAGGCCTATGTAAAAATGATATAGCTCCAATGACGTCATCATATCAACACCAGAATAGCCTTCAGACGTAAACAATAAATACGTAGATAACATAGCCACTCATATGTTGAAAGCAAATCCATGGAGTCACCTCGTTTCGTTATCCGTTTCACAATTGAACTGTTAATTAACTATGAACAAATTAGTAACTCATAGATATAAGGAACATACACAGTGAATTTGTAAGCCACGACGGGCATCTACATATTAGCGCGAGTACAGCAAACAGCACATGGGAACAGAGCAAACTCTAAACCGTGGAAGGCGATGTAGACTATATATAGGTCAGTGGGTGTAACTCATGAATATTTAATAGTTACGAACGCAATTGAAATAAGCTCTCCATCAGAGATTATTTACGATACGGTCGAGGTTTCAGACATGAGCGACATTGTGCGACTCACTCATATACAACATGGTCGACAGAGGGACTCGATCCCGTGAAGGGTTCATGGAAGTAGGATTAGTAAGCGCCCTTGCTAACCACTATGCCACGACCGCTGGCCTGATAAAGAAGCAGTCGAAAAGAAAGAATAAAAAAATGTTAAAACTGAGTTGTTGTTTTTTTTACATTTATTCATATAAATGATCTGGATGCCTGGTATACAAAAATGAAAACATTTTATGAAATATTACCACAAAATCACCCCACACAGCAAAGAAATAAAATAAATAAATAAATAATCGAGATCAAAAACTGATTATTCCTACTTCGACTTGCACAGACCGACCCACCAAACCAAAAAATACTGACAGCCAAAACAAAAATCCGCATCTTAATTTTCCGACAAAACATATTTTGAACGTAATTACATAAAATGAGCTATCCTTCCATCAGGTAACATGCATGCGCTTAGAGACTAGCTTTAATGTATGACGACACCACTGACTAGTAAAACTATGACTTGCACGAACCAACCCAACAACAACATTAGTACTGACAGCAAAATAAATACGTCCATACAGAACTTTTCTTCCATATAGGCCAGTAACCTGTATATTCTGAAATTAATAAAATAAATTTAGTGACACGTCGATCTGGTCAAATGGCCAACCTCCATGCATTATGACAAAACTGTTTCAGTTCTTGTGTTCGGTTGTTAACTGTATACATTTTATTGTAAAGCAAAAACATTTGGCAGACACAGACACTCGGGTCCATGTTAAAATATCTCGACGGTTCCAATGGGGATCGCCAGTGGAAAAAAAGGGAGATAACTATTTAACCCTTATAACAGGAAGTGCAATCCATCTCATTGACTAACAATATCATGGTAAGAATATTCAATAGAATGCTATTGTTAATCAATGACATAGATGGCTCTTCCTGTCATATGGGGGACAGAGTTATCTACCTTTTTAATCACTGGCGATCCCCATTACAAAACTATCTCTATCCATAGTTCCGCTACTTTCAAGCCCTATAGTCTCTGTCAACGTCTAAAAGTTAGTCCTGGACATACAATCACGTGACCATATCATCGGTGTTTCGACCAATGCCATAGTTTAGAATCGTCTCCTGGCGAAGCCATATCTGAACCAAATTACAAAATAAAAAACACCTTCCACCAAAGTAAAGAACCGAGCACGAAAATGGCAATAGCGTGCAAGTTTTACCCAATTTAAATGCATTTTCGCATTGTGAGATAAGGAAATTGATATATGTACATATTTTTTATTTTAGGCAACCAATACCTTCCATTTAAGGGAAATACTTGGAATGGTCTATTTATTTTGTTACACTCCTTTCAATTTTGGCGACGAATTTCTGGTTTAGGTTCTTACCAACACTGTGTTTAATATAAATAAGACTAACAACAAACACTCGACAACAAAAACGCATACTAGCGAAGAATTTGTATACAGTTGAAACATTTTAAATAACACTATGTACAAGAAATAAATAAAGTTTTAAAATAATCTTGGAAGGCAAAATTCAATAATTGGCATAAAAATTATGTATATAAAAAAAAATCAAGCAATAAATAATAAATAAGAAAAATTTAAAAAATAAAAAGGAATTTTGATTCTTTCATTTTTAAAACGCTCATTTAACAGGTTTGTTAAATGAGACCTTAATGGTGTCGTTGACAAATGGTTCAGGGGGCTAAGAAAAAAATGCACAAGTTAGTTGCATTCGGAATAAATTCATATAAATTAACTGCGTGATAAAAAAAAATAACAAAGATATATTTAAATATGATGTTACATGTTATTAAATTAAATACTTAATGCATTAAGTCGTTATCATGATTTATGCACATTTGTCCGGTTGTTAAGGCAAATTTAGACAATGGGGAAGTTAACTTCGTAAAGCGGCCACAATAAAGTTCGTCAGAACAAACACACTCCGCGTGGGTATTTAAGTTAAATCCTGAGTATAACTATAGTCAAAGAGCCTCATGGACTCTTTTGTCACAAAAACCAAACAATTAAGTAGGCTTTAAGCTCGAATATATAAACATGTGTATTAATCCGCCAGCGAGTAATATGAAAGTAGTTCGTCAATTAACATAATATCCATAGTTACAAATTACGTGCAACCGAACAAACTAGAGATTCTGTATTTATAAAGAATCAACGAATGTAAGCTTTCTCAAAACTGCAAACTTAGCAAACTCAGACAAACGAGAATGGCCAAGGGGCGATATTCTTTACCAAGAGGTCACAGGTGTTAACAAATTTATCTTCAGTCGGACATGCAGAATATTGCTATTTCACGGAAGCTTGAACTATAATTAAAACAGAAAATATGGAATCAGTTTGTTTCCGGAAAGCCGATGTTTGCCGAAAATTTCCGTTAATGCTTCGTTAATATTCGTCGCCATCGTCTAATTCCGCATCATGGTCGCCGGAATCCACACCAACTTCCTCGTAATCTTTTTCCAAGGCTGCCAAATCCTCCCGAGCTTCAGCGAACTCACCCTCCTCCATACCTACAGAACAAAAAGTGATTGAAAATACAAAACAAAACTCTCAAAGGACATGGATGTGATTTAACGAAGCAAACGATTACGAATAATTAGCCAACGTAGATTCACAGTCAAACGGTCCCCATGAATCAGTGTTTCCCAGAAGTTCTCTTGGTAACCAGTAAGCAAGTAATCAGGGCCCGATTCCACGAAACAGTTTTGTACTTAAGTCAAAATGTTTAAATGCCCTTACATTTTTCAGTTTTGAATTTTAACATTTAATATTTTCACATTTTTATTATAATGTAAGTTTGTCACAATTACAGGTATTACTTTAAAAAACTAAGTTAAGACAAGTGGCAAAAATATCAAATTAAGTATTTTTACTCAAGTCAGAAAATGTTTTATGAAATTTGCCCCAGGACCCATGCAGTTGCTCAAACCTAAGATTCTTCCTTGATAACCCTTCAAACAACTGACCACAGGTGCTTATTCGGGCCCAGTTGCTCAAACGCGTATTGGCCGCGAACACCAGATAAAATCACTAACAACCGATTTAATATAGATCTGCCATTCGTGATAGTGTGGCTTCATCTAACAGTGGATTGAGGTTGATATCGCTTTGAGCTATCGGCTAATGGATTTTTAGTTTAGATGTGAAAAAGACTAGATAATAAAAGACTTTGCTTCGAGGGAACCAGAGCAACAGAAAGCCCGTCCGCAACTCTCCACTAAAACAAAGGTGTATTAACCTTGGCCCATTAAATAACTTAATCCTGTTTTTGGGGTCAACGAATGACCAACAATATGTGTGGTACAGCGAGAGGTGTTGATTGAATAATGTTTGGTGTGTATCCCAAACGAAATCCAGCTTGTAAAAATGGGCGATCTGATGAACCCTAAGTCCTATATTACATGGTGTCTCTACGCATCTATATGTTTGGAGTTACCAGCGAATGAAGAAAAGTCTAGTTGACGTAGGCCTAGGGGAAACCTACCGGTGTACTAAATAGGCAATACGATACGATGCATTATTAAATTGTGTTTGTTACAAGCAAAATATCGTCCGTAAAGTTTCAGTTACATTTATTGATTTATATTTAGAATTCGTAAGCCGCTGACGTTTAATAATGTAGCTTCTCATCCCGACTGGAATGTCAATTTAAAACTGCCCAAGTACTATCTTAACGTCAATCGTTCTTTCACAGGATGTGGGCGGTTTTAAGCAAAGTACATTCTTTATGTAGAAAACGTTTCGCCAATGTCTGGTCTAAAAAGCTTTTACGAGTGAACTAAATTGTAATATTTCATCTCCAAATAAAAAATCAATTTATAAACTTGATTGACTGACTTACCCTCGCCGACATACCAGTGGACAAAGGCTCTCTTGGCGTACATCAGATCAAATTTATGGTCCAGTCTCGCCCAGGCCTCGGCAATAGCGGTCGTGTTACTAATCATACAGACGGCTCTTTGAACTTTGGCTAAATCACCTCCTGAAGCAAAACAAACACCACTCGAGACACACAAAATAATCAATAATGTAATTTCAGCTTTTTTAAAATATAAAATAACGTAGAATCTTTATTTTGCTGGAAGGTACCAATGAAAATTTTCAATTTAACACATTTTAAAATTTTTATACTTGTAAGAGTAACGCCCCTTCGTCACTTCCTGGTAAGACAGTAGGTCTAATGGTGCGGGTTTATCCCCATGTTACCAGTCTGCGTTTAAAAGCTAGATGGTACTTGATGGTTACAAAATGAGTGAACTAGATGCTCAGATGCTATACGAGAGCGCCGGAGATGGGAGGTAACTCTTGTAGACTAACTTTGAAATTGGCCTCAGATCAGTGTATTCAATTATGACAAGTATCACATTTTCCCTATTATTTGAAGACAATACTCAAACATTCGTATGAAAGAAAGCTCAATAAATATTCAACAAAAGAAGGCTCTATGTTAAGCTGAGCAAGTAAAATTACAACCACACGAAAACTCGTTTTATCACAGAGCAAACACACCCATATACTCTTAGACAAATGCCTCAAATAGAACCATTAAATGGTTCCATGTCTCTGGTGGAACCCTTAATGTTTCTTGGGAACCCTTTTAGATCAAATGCAGTTAGTATATCTCATTTTTGTCGTAATGGTTCCATATAGAACCATTGTCATTTCTCAAGAACTTCCAAAGAACCATAACCATCAGGTATATGAGTGAGTCACACGATGTGGCTCCGGCAATCGCGGAGGTGGTTTTGACGAGGTTTCTCCCCGGTTTTCCACCGTAATTAGGCCAGGAACATTGTTAAGTGGACAATCCGTCGTCATATAAAGGAAATACCCTTGAGTACGACGTTAAACCCTAATCAAACAAACAAGCAAATCCAAAGAACCATACGCTCTGAGAGCATAATTATGCACACATCCATGAATGTACGCGAACACACCACATCGTTCTCACACTCACACACATATATACGCTAAAAAAAAGGGTTAGACCATACCAGGCACAACTGTTGGTGGTTGGTAGTTGATGCCTACTTTGAACCCTGTAGGACACCAGTCGACGAATTGGATGGTCCTCTTCGTTTTGATGGTAGCAATGGCAGCATTAACGTCTTTCGGGACCACGTCACCGCGATACAGCATACAGCACGCCATGTATTTGCCATGTCTAGGGTCACATTTAACCATCTGATTGCACGGCTCGAAACAAGCATTTGTAATCTCTTGAACCGACAACTGTTCGTGGTACGCCTTTTCAGCTACAAAGAAAATCAAAATGCGAAAAAAATAGAAAAAATATAATAAAAAGTCAATAAAATTTACCTTGATTTCGCATTTTATTGATAGTGCGTTAGGTTTGCCTTTCAGATTTTATTGTCCGGGCTAAAAATGCACCATAATCACTAATTATGTTTATAATTTAGAAATGCAATTTCTCGAAACAAGGGGAGTCACGACGTGAAACTCTATTCCTCGCCTTGTCACCGTTCCGCCGAACAAGGCTGAAATAACTCTCCCCGTTCGAGTGATCGACACTACATTGTCACATGCATCTTTGGTGCTATATATCCCTCTGCAAAAGGTCCCAACAGTGTAATATTGGAGCCACTTTCGCAAAATGTCGTACGATATTTTTACGCCTACAGTTATTCATGACTGAATTTTATCATATAATATTTTTTTGTCGTACGACACTTTGTGAAAGGGGTCCCAGAACTTCAATTTTACCATCGATAATTAATTATCGAAATGGACACTAGTTGCATCAGATTGGATATCGATAACATATTGAATCATAATACCGAACACCAGCTGCAACATTTGACGTTATTTTAGCTTGGGTCAAATAACATTACGCTTTGAGCAACCAGCATCTGTAAAGAAGTGTCAATTCGGTTGCCGGTTTTTTTAAACAACTGTGGTGGCGAGAATTTAAAAACAAAAAGATTTCATCCTTAATTTTGAATGGGTTCTGTTGTAGCTTGTGTAGACCTCAATCGCCATGACGACACAATGTCTTCAATACTGATTATCCTCGTATTTGCGACCCAGTTAAACGGAGACCGCTATTTGAAAGTGACTCTTGAAGTACAACCCATACCTGATATGATTGGAGCGTATGTGACAAGAGGAAAATGTATCCTGGGGTAGGGGACCAGGTTAGTTTGGAATTCTGTCAAATCCACATTCAGGGCCCCATCGAAACGCAGAGAGGCGGTTATAGAGGAGACAATCTGACCAATCAGACGGTTCAGATTCATGTAAGATGGACGCTCAATGTCAAGGTTTCGACGGCAGATGTCGTAAATAGCCTCGTTGTCGACCATGAATGCGCAATCGGAATGCTCCAATGTCGTATGTGTCGTAAGTATAGAGTTGTACGGCTCCACTACTGCTGTTGAAATCTGTAAATTAAATAATTCCGAACATTAAATTATTCTATGCAGAAGTTATAAACAGACGCTTGATAAATGTGCTGAATTTCGAATATCTTCGCGCAGCAGATCATTTCATTTGCATAAAAGCTCATAATAAACCTAATATTGGCATCGTTTTTAAAACAAACTTGTTGCCAAACTGGATGTTATTCGACAATGGGATTACCCAAATAAAAAGTATTTGTTGCCAAATATGTAAACTGCTTTAAATCGAGCCTCTGCAACCTATATAACGACTATGGCCATTTGCTACCGATAGAAATATTACCTGTGGCGCTGGATAGACAGCAAATTCCAGTTTGGATTTCTTTCCATAATCCACCGAGAGTCTCTCCATCAGGAGTGAGGAGAAACCACTTCCGGTTCCGCCTCCAAAACTATGGAAGACCAGAAAACCTTGCAGTCCTGTGCATTGGTCAGCCTGTATGACAAAATGATAAAAAAAATATTTATCCATTTTAACTTTCGATTCAACATCGACGTCCAGGAATCAGCATAAATATATTTGTATTTATTTTATCATTTTCTTATAAACATTTACAAAACTGTTCTTGTTTCTTCTTATCAGATAAACGAGAAAAGTTTTTGCATTTCAAAATTTGAAAATTCATGTCTGCAGACGATAAAATCAAACGATGAAAAGATTTTCGAATTAACTGACCATTTTTCTGATCTTGTCCAAGACAAGGTCCACTATTTCTCGCCCCACTGTGTAGTGACCACGGGCGTAGTTATTAGCGGCGTCTTCTTTACCGCTGATCAGTTGTTCTGGGTGGAAGAGCTGACGGTACTCGCCTGTCCGAACCTCGTCTGTAATATAAACCATACATAGCATGATAGGTGATGTGTGATTTAATTGTTGATTGTTTGACTATGGTCAAAGCCAACATTTTTCCTGCACTCGGAACTGCATATAATTTGTGGTGCAAACATGATCCAGCGGTTAATTTTTGAGGAGTTACAGTTGCCCTGGCGCTGTCAGTTCTAAGTGGCAATATGAAGTCAATATGTTTGAGATGTCTTTGCAATGCGTCTAATGGTTGTCCCGTCTTGTCTTTGTTTGTTGCCAGAGTTTTCCAGGGGGATTCCTACAGTCACCCATTTTTGGCTGACACGCTATTATATGAGTAAAATTGCGGCATTGAACCCCAATGAAACAAAACAATGCAACACTTACGCACAACGCTTGGTTCCAGATCGACGTAGATGGCCCGGGGCACATGTTTCCCCATACTAGTCTCACTGAAGAACGTGTTGTAAGACTCGTCGCCATTGTTCATCATCAGCTTCTCGCCTTCCATGTGACCATTGGGGTGAATACCGTGTTCCAGACAGTACAGCTCCCAACAGGCATTGCCCATCTGTACCCCAGCCTGACCAACGTGAACCGAAATACATTCCCTCTGAAATAAAATTGGTTTATATTCAATTGTTAATTCTATCAATGATTCCTGCATTTATCAAATCAAAATTAGCCTTAATAATAGTTAATCCTGAACTACGGAAGTTTCTGCTTCCATTATTGACAAATACGGAAAACTAAAAATATGCGCATATCAGTCACCATGGAAACCGCATAAAATATGGAATTATATTAGGAAAAAAGTGGCAACGGAGAACTTACATTGTAATTCGTAGCGTAGTGGAGATAGACTATATATGTTTTTAATGTAGACTATGAGCAAGCCAAATTGTCCTTCTCTACAATAGAAATATATGACGTAACTGTACTGTGTAAACAACAGAGTTGCAAGACAATATTCAATATCTCCCAAGATACGGCCTTGACAAACTTCCAGGAATAATACCCGATATACGAACAGAAGAGATAAAGCCTATTGTTTTCACCTTTTAAAAAAATCTCTATAACAATCCCCTGTTTAAGAAGAAGGCTGTTAAAATCATCAAATACACAAAGAATAATTGATTTTAAGAAAAATGCTGTGACTATAGAATTTGTAAGTCAAAATTCTCTACAACATAAACGCAGAATGTTTGCTAAAAGTGATTTATAAGTAATGACATGCAGAGAAACAAATACGCTACTCAAAGAGAAAAACAACAACCCAGTAGACAATTGTCATCTCAAGAATGCTTCTCCAGATGGCGAGCCGTACCACAAAAAATGTACGGGAAGTATTCGGTTTATATGCCTTGGCATTTGTTTATGCTGGATAATCCGATTGTCTTGTCAATTGTCGTAAATATATTTGCAATTGTCACATTCCAAACAGAATAATCCAACAACGAATTTCACTATCAAACTACATTTATGGCCTATAGTGTAACCGTAAAATTTTGAAAAAAGTTTCAATTATGACCTCTGGATGTATGGAATCTGTTGATAACAAGTAATTGTGTTGGATTTTATTTTGAAAATGACTGACAGCTGGGGGGGGGGGGGGGGGGGGGGGGGGGGGGGGGGG
>JAVFBX010225156.1:0-11132 GCA_034783855.1 Mopalia kennerleyi | reverse complement strand
AGAACACAAGATATGCCACGTTTGACAGCCATCGAGAGAGAGAGAGCCGTTGGAATGGTCCAACAAGGAGCGACACATGTCGACGTCGCCAGAAGGTTGGGCTGCGCACGCATCACTATCACCAGGTTGATGCAGCGGTTACGTTAGCAGGTCAGACAGGCCCAGGAGTGGAAGACCACGAGTAACCACGCCCCGTTGTTTCTGTGCTCTTAACGAAATGTTCATTTTTCGACCCCACCCATCTTTAGAGGCTTGTCATATTGGTTGTACAGATTTTATTAAAATGTCGTTGCAAACAGGTGGTATCGTTTCTTTTGGACACTAGTTTAGTTATCAAACGGTGAAAGCAATCGGTAATGTTCGTGTTTATCTTGAGCTTAAAAGTGTAAACCTTGTTACATGTATGTTATTAAAAGATGATGTAGCGAGCATTCAACCCGGCGACTACTAAGGGTAATAAATTAGCACAATTGAACTTTATCATAGGTATCCCCCAGACACCTCAAACTGTCATTATGTACTTAAGCGATAAGTCGCTTGGAAAATATCACCACACAGAGAGTTGACCCCAGTACTAGACAGTTAAAAGTCTCTACAAAAAATCGAATGAGTTCGTCTCTCTTGTAGAACATTAACCTAACCAAAGACATCTTGGCTGCTTGTCTTAACATTTCCACTGCTACACGGGAGTTCTACAGTGACTTCCCTTAATCACTTGATAAAGGGGTTTACAGTTTGCCATGTATGGTGTTGTTTGCGTTCCAAATGGAAGTAGGTGGGGCCTCTTCTCGGAACTGTAAACCCCTGTGTTGTCAACATTACTGGCAGCTCAATGTTGAAATATATTTGACGGATCAGCCAATATCACAAAGTTGACTGTTTTTGTTTTTTTTACAAAAATTGCAATTTGAAATGTAAAGACTTCATATGTACTGTTTTATTGTTCGACATTATTGGGACATTTGTTTTACAATCGATATGAGTTTCTACTATGCACAAACTCATATCGACAGAGGTGAAACGGTGTAATGTAGATATGCACTGAATCCTCGTAGCTTATTGTTCAGTGGATACTACAACAGCGTGTGTGTAACAGTCTCTTTAGAATGAATCGGCCTTTGCGGAATATCTGTTTATTTATTTCCTTTTAACAAGGTTAATTGGACACAGAAAAAAACTTTAGCACACTTTAAATAGACACCAAAGAATTAATTGGAACTGCTTGAAAAAAATAAAGCCCTCGAGAAATAACATATCGTAGGATTAGTTTTTTTTCGATAGTATCTTCCTGATTTGCATGTATATCGAAGTAGGAGCTTGGGTCTATACATCGCAAATAGGGAACACTTAAAGCTGTATTATTATTAGAGCTGCAGTGGACATTACTCCCTCCAGTGCTCAATAAGTACTGCATGGCTACAGTGCGGACAAACTGCGTAGAGACAGCGAGCCTAATTAATCAGACAGACTATTATTAACTAAATATAACGGAATACTGTTAGCTTAAGTCCAGTTTACCATAGCGGCCAGCAAAGCTAACAAAAAATATATGTAGATATCAGCTAGTGTGTACATTTAGGATATTGGGAATACGTAAAGCTGCAATAATTAGAGAGCTACTCCCTCCCGTCCCACACAAACACATCCAACCCACTTCAGAAGCATTATAAGTGAGCATACATTACCATAGGTGCAATGCCATAGTTGACGTTTGTCGCTTGCACGACGGAAATGTTCTGCAAACCTAAATGTTTTGAAGCGTACCAATAACACATTTTAAAAGCTTACCAATAACACATTTTAAAAGCTTAGTACTATATTTGTCAAAAGAGTTAGGTTTTTCTAATGGAAAGTTAGGACTACTACGCTCTGGACACACATTGTTAAAGCAGAGGGCTTAAAAATAACCAGGCTGTTATTCACTTCATTTCAATTTACCATAGTGGTCAGCAAAGCAAAACAAACAACAAATCTCACAATTACGAAAGCATAAAAGAAACATACCAATTATACTTTTTTCCTCCCATTTATCCTGATCGTTCAAGTCCTTGTCTTGAACGATCAAGTTAACCAGCCAATGGGAAAACAGAAAGACCCGCCATTTTATTACCATAGTTTCCATTGTCTTCTTTATGTTGAATTATGGAGAGGGAATATTTTATATATGCAGGTACTTCAAGCTGGATTTAAATGCACACAAATTGTCTATATTTTAAAACAAGGACCTGATCATTCTATCTCCGAGGGACACTTAAAATTAATATATGGAAGCTGTCTCGCCGTGATGTTTCATTGGTTAATTAACTTTAACGTTCCAGATAGTAAATTGAGCGATCAAGATATTAACGTGAGCGTTAGAATAATAACGTGTACGATCAAGTTAATAACTTGAACGATCACCAACTTGAGCGTTCAAGATAATAACTTGAATGATCAAGTTAAATGAAATAAGAAATTAAATTCGAATGTCCCTTTTATGCTTCCGTACAAAATAAATAAATAAATAAATAATAACTGTAACAGTAAATGCTTCGACAGGCATCAAGGCAACCAGGTTTTATATTACATTTTAACTGATTTTGTATTTGACCTTGGACCATGAAATCTCAATTACAGATAACAAATGATAGAGGAAAGCTCGGTTAAACCCATAAACCCACGGTCTTCGCCTGTGGCTTACATACCAACACACACGAAAATCATATTACACGGCGTCCTTATCCTGAAGACGAAAGCCTCAGTTGATTTAAGTCAGTCTCATTATTAAACCGTAATATATATTTGCGAGATTAAATGTCTTGACTTTTCAGCAACTGTTTCAATCACTGTCAATGTGTATTTCCAATAATGAAACCAGATGAGTTTGGTATGGGACTCTCAACAAAACAATTAAACGGAGTTACCAACTACACCATAGCTGCCGACTTTTCGACGCCATAGAAAAGCATGAAGCGAAGTCAATAGATCTGTTAAAACGATAAACCTTCCAACATTGTTTTCTCTTCAGAAAGCTGGAAAATATCGAACGGAACGGGGGTTTTTGTTCTATATTTGGAAAGAGAAGGCATTCGCCGATGATCTTAAAAATAACCAATGTATATGTAAAAAAGGGCAGGTGCACTGCCGCGAAAGATACGTTTGTTTAAACTAGAAAATCTGTATATTCGCTGACAGACCAGTTAGCACATATTGTACGTTTCATTTAACATGCTTTGTAAAACAATCAACCACCATATAAGTTGATTTATTGGTGTTTTTAGCCGTGCTCAAGGGTGTTTCACTTTTATGACCGCGGTGTATTAAAGCAATAATCGATACTAGCACAACCAAGATGTGAAGCGTTTCCATAATGTTGGAAAGTTAATTTTCCTCCAGTGTTGAGTAAAGACAGCATTGCTACTCTTCGAACAAACTGCCTATAGGCAGCGGGCTTTCAAACCTTTAAACAAATAACACTTCACACGTGCTTATAGAAATGTTGGTTTTATCTTTATATCTCAGCATCGAATCAAATTGTACTTGACGCCAGTAAATTTACAGCATCTGTTTTATGGGAAAAGTGTCTACATGTAGTTCCATTTTACTAAGTTGACGGGCCACAAATGTCGATTTGGTTGAGAACTTGACTCGATCAAGTTTTAAATATAGAAAACCACCCATTTCTGACGGGGTATTTTTCTGGATCTACTCTATATATTTATATATCAGTTGGCAGATATACATAATATGGCTGGAACTATTTGCTGAAGAATAGTGGCGTTGATGATCACATTATACGTGTTTGAATCCACTTAATAATTTCTGTGCCATTGGTTGCAATACGCTAACTAGCAATTTGTATGGAATGTGATCTAATAAAAAAAAGTACATTAAACATTAAAATAACGTGACCAGGTTGTATTTATGGAGATAGAGATGAAGACACCACACAAAAACTATAGATGACCAATCTCAAAGGTTATTAGGTTGGGGACTTGATTGGATGAGAAAGAAAAACATCGCCTGAGTAGTTCTGTGCTTGGCATTTCGGTAAGCTATTGTGAATGTGTACGTCTTGGACGGTCGTAAAATGAAAGAATTACACGGGGCGATAAATCACATTGAAGTATATTTGAATTCAATTTCCTGGTTATTCGGATACAGCTGGGACAGGATATCACCTAAGGGAACAGCTAAATAGCGCCCTTAATAGCAAATGTAGACAGGCACGAACGTTACGGAGATAATTGATTCATTGGTGGGTACATTCCACAAACAGATCATTGCTCAAGAAGATAAAAAAAAACGTGCTCTTATCTTTTATATTGTCGTTAATACTATAAAAAAAATCTTTTTTGTTATCAATACAACATGAACGTTTATGGTTTTCTATCCATTTCACATGCTCAAGGGGTATTTTCGATAGTGTTTATCATCATCCATAATCCAACTGCGTGTGTTCTCATCATTGAGATAATGAACTTGGCATGTATTGGAGTATGAACAATTTACTCTCCCTTTTTAACGGCGAGGTCAACTGAACAAAGAGTACGCAAAGTTTTTCGTAAAACCGAATAAGTTAATAGTGGAAAATACCATTATCCTGGCAGGCTTGTTTCTCTTAAAATAAATTATAAACATTGTATATGGTTTTGCTTTTGTTTGCATCGACTCTATTGGTTAGTTTTTCATTGATTAGTGTTTGACGGCACATTCACAGTTATTTCAGATATATAAAGCCCGATGTGCCCTTTTAATAAACTGAATGTATTTTTTTGACTGGCGGTTCAATCGGCAGTGGTCTCAAATTTTAGTACACGAGGAGGAATAAGTTGCACTAAAACGACAAGCAATAGATAAATGTTAAATTTGTTAACAAAGTGGGCATAGCTGTGGGTCCCATACGTTTTGAGTTGACTACAGACGACCGCTTTTTAACAATAACACAAAGCAAAGAGTAAATAAATGTGTGTTAATGTCGTATAAGCAGTTTAAAAGTACACATATTAGATATGTTAAATTCTTTAACCCGACACTTAATCGTTAGGCAAGTGTGGATTATAAAGCATTAATTGACCTCTGATTAACAATATCACAGAGTACAGAATAAGTAAATACATGTATGTGTTAATGTCGTATAAGCAGTTCAAAAGTACACACTTTAGACACGTTAAATTCTTTAAACCGACACTGTATCGCTAGGCAAGTGTGGACTATAAAGCATCAATTTAAGACATTTTTAAAAGTTTTTAGCGACATTACATCTGATAACAAATAATGTGTGAAATTGGATGCTGTATCCCGTACAGCTTAGTTTGAATTAACTGGTACCAAGCATACACCCTTCCAAAGTGTATAGGCTTGCTGAGGACTGCTTTTACTTCCTTGTCTACACCTGTGTTTCCGGGGATAGCCACCCTTATAAAAAAAGTACCATGGTGTAGGCCAAAATACCGTTGTAAAACCATGGTATACCACAGTACATTGGCCTCATTCAATGGTAAATCTGTGGTACACCATGGTTCCTTTTTTTTGTAAGGGAAGGAATAAGAATTTTTTTTCCACACTAAGTTGTTCCTTTCCTTATCATTTTACTGTTCCCTTATCTTTCCCATGTACAATTTGACTGAAACTGGATGTCTCAAATGGTTTCTAGGGTGTCTGAATTACAATGAGACACCCCTCTGGCTAACACTTTGTAAGGAGAGTAATGTAGGAAATGACATGAAACATATAATGATCAGAGATTTAAAAACAATAAGCCATTGGTATTTACCAGGATAGGTCATCTAACAAGGTAAACAGCACTTAACCAATTAAAGGTCTTCCCAAATGGTTGATACTTATAAAAATAATTCAATGTCCACTGGACGATTTTCAATTTGTTTCATTGAAAAAACCGGCGAACTTATGGACAAATTGGGATTCAAACCTGTTACATTTATTAGCACATACAGCTCAGCAATAGCGAGTGACGTCATCAGGAGAAAATAACACGTGACTATTATCTATAGAAACATCGCCACCATTTTATTATTCTCAAACGAATCGTGTATTTCCGGTACGGACTCGGCATTATCAGACTTTGATTGTTCGGACCGAAATTTCCCCTGCTTACGTCACAGCTTGAATAACTTGTTTGCAAAGTTGCAAGTTTGTAAGTTAATAAAAAAAAAATCTATGAATCGGAAAAATACGAGATATTTTTAAAAAATTAGTTGACAATATTATCTTTGGAATTGAGTCACTTTAAATCTGATTTAAAACCCATTTCAGAAGACCTTTAAAGCATTACCCGTATATAAGATATCATTCTGAGAGGAGCCAGTAGAAACACATAAGCAATCTATTTCAATAGCATTAATTCTTTAGAGGCTTTAAGGCGATGGTTTAGCAAAGGCAGGCTCTCTGGCTAAGGGCAGTTTGTTTGAAGTGTAGCAATACTGTCTTTACTTAGCACTAGAGGAAAATGAACTTTCCCCCAATTAGGTCCAATGATTTTCCGTTTCAAAAAATTACAAATTCCGTTTCACATTTTAGGAATTCTGTTTAATTCTGTTTCAATGTCAATACCCTAATTTTTATAAATGAGGTTGACAGAGTTATCATATAAGTGAAATACTCTTCAGTATGACGTTTAGTCCCAATGAAATGAAAAAACAGTTTTCCAACGTATTTAAGTAAAAACAGAATGAGAAATCATGGGCAATCCATTGTCATATATATAAAATACCCTTGAGTATACCTTTAAAAAAAACTTTTTTTATTTTTTAATAAAATTTATAAAATCTTATAGGATTCTATAGAAAAATAATATAGGATCTTTCTCTTTGTAGTTTAAACGCTTCATTCTCTTCAATCGACGGCAGGATGTTAGGGCAAATTCGGGAAATGAGAAAAGAAGTAAGTACTGATTATCACTTTGAAACTATTTAATAGCTAAAGAAAAATACCGTAAAACTTCTAAAAGTTGGGACACTCAATTTTTGGGACAGTCCACAGAAATAACATGTAAGACCGACTTTGGTAAAGCCTATTTCTTTGTCCCAACTGCTAGAAGTTATGGGTATTACACTTCAGGAATGAGACTTTCCATTTTGGAGAGCGTCTTATTTTAAACTTTACAAATTGTTTGTTTTCAAGCAAAATCTCATGCTCAAATACAGCAGCTGTTAACATGGATTATTATTACATTTAATAATTCAGATTCGGAGTAAATTGTTTTTGTAAAATTTTAAATGGGATTAAAATGTTTTTAAAAAGTCATACTTGCTGTTCCCTCAGACTCAAGTGGCCATTGAGTGATTTTACCAGTTTAGCTTTCTTTTCAATATTACGCCAATTACTGGCAAATACAGAACTGTGGTATAAGTGAACAATCTTCAACTACATGTAGGCCCGCAGCTGTGGTGTAGTGGTTAGTGATTGGGCTTTGTAATGCCTCAGGTATATGAGGGAGTCACAAGATGTGGCTCTGGGAATCGCAGGGGTGGTTTTTACGAGGTTTCCCCCCAGTTTTCCACCATAATAGGGCAAGAAACAGTGTGATAGTCCGTTGTCATATAAGTGAAATACCCTTAAGTACGACGTTAAACTCCAATCAAACAAACAAACAAAATCAACTGCATGTACATGCAAAGAAACAAACCCATTAACAAAATGTTCAAACCCTACACTCACTAAACATTGACCATCTCTGTATCAAAATCCATTCCTTTTAGCCACCGAAAAAAGTTGATTGCTTTCTCGAGGATGGGCAAAATAGGGTCACTCAGAACAAGGTCAATAAGGCCATGTCATTTGGGTCATTTCAGAATGCAGCTGTTAAAGACACATCTATGGCTGTGACCTTTTTACTGGGTGTCTCAAAAAGAACTTTATCGCGAATCAATCAAAAGCTTATTGATTTGTGTGTATGTTTGATTGGGGTTTAATGTCGTACTCAAGCTAAATTAGTGAATGAAATCACCCTCGACACCACTGGCAACAAACAAAGACAAGACGGGACAGATTGAACATATGGACTTGAAACGGCCAATATAGCATTTTGATTGGATGTTTCAAAAGGGAACCCTGTTTTGAAAATTTGCGACAAATGGGCATTCTTTTATCAGGGGCTATAAAGAAGGAATTGTGTATAGCTGACGAGTAATAGGAGTATGTACATGTAAAACTCCAAACGTATTCTTGAAAGAGTTTCTGTAGTGGACCAGACTAAGACAACTCTCGTAGGCTATACCAGGCCATCGCACATAAATTTCGCCCTCGGGCTAATGGCAGCTTGTTTGAAGAGTAGCAATGCTGTCTTTACTTAGCACTGGAGGAAAATCAACTCTCCAACCTTATTGAAATGCTTCACATCTTGGCTGTGCTAGTGTCAATTATTGTTGGAATACACTGCCGTCATATAAGTGAAATACCCTTAAGCACTGCGTAAAACATCAATCAATCAATCAATCTCATTAATTTCCGCCAATATTTGGGGCGACGTATGCCACAGACCAGCAAATAAAAGAAGTGCAAAACAAGATGGCTTGGGTGTTTGTTATAGTGAATGTCTCAACGCATGAAGTAGAATCGATTATATTTTAGAATGCGTAAAAACCATGCCTGGCCCATTTCTTTAAATTATTTTTTATGAATTGCAGGCTCCAGAATTTTTTTACACGTCATTAGAACGAAGGCTTGGGATGTCTTTTGCTGATATTCTTCTTTTCACGGACGCCTTAGATGGTTTGACAACGTAGTGCTGTTAACATAAACCACCTTATCTCTGTGCCTGTTTAATTCATCTAACATGTGTGCTGATTGGATGAAACTTGAGAGCAAGCATAATTGTGGTTTGTTTCATCAAATTTGATTGGTTGAATATTAGATATTCCGTTTTTGGTGATTGGTGGAGAACCTGAGAAATGTCATGTTTGATTGGATGAAATCAGCAATGTACTGTCTGTTACATTGAATTTGATTGGATGAAGTCAACAATGCTCTGTCTACTTCAGTGAATTTGATGAGCTTAATGCAGAAAACATTGCCACTTTCATATACTAGTGTTTCACTGGATATTGCCAGCCTGTTAAGCTGTTTATGAGACTGATTTCCATTGGGTGAATGAATATGCATCTTATGTTTGCTAAACTGGATTTGATTGGCTGGCTTCAATATAGAACATACATGTATGTAAGACTGCATGCCAATGGATACAACCATTGTGTTACGTAACATGGTATTGGCTGATGAAATTGTACAACTTTCTCAAAAGAAAGCTGATTGGCTGGTTTTGATCAAATTACAAACTTTAATGCCACAATTTAATTAAGGTGCCACAATTGTTGTACATGTAAATCATAGATTTTACTGAAAAAAATCTACATTTTTTTTTACAAAACAAGATATGGGTTTCTATCTATAAATCATCAGGTCAGATGTGAATAACTGTGATGAGGTCACGTTGAGGTCGGTTGACAATGATCTAACCAAAATGAATTCAGCTGGTAAATGGAATATAAAAATATTCCTGTACTTAACTCTTTGCCTCCAGAATATGTTTTTCACATGTGATCTATTGAGACGGAATATCCTTGGAAAATATACATTTTTTTTTATGTTTGTAAAATAATATGGCCACAACTTTTTTAAAAAGAATCATAGGTACATGTACATGTATAGAAAAGTATATATTTTCTTCATCAGGAATACTTTCTCTATCTAAATATGCTAAAGTATTGCCACTGTCAGCGGCTTGCGAGGAGTTATGGGAATGTCAAAGTTTGTCTGAGTTAGGGAAACTCACATTTCTTGCCAGTATCTGTTCAACAGAATGACTGAAGGGAATCAAACCGTTCATCCCAGTCACTGAAGGGAATCTTATCGTTCATCCCAGACAGTGAAGGGAATCAAAGAGTTCATCTAGTAACTGAAGGAAATCTTATCGTTCATCTGCTAACTGAAGGAAATCTTATCGTTCATCTAGGAACTGAAGGAAATCTAATTATTCATCCCAGTAACTGAAGGAAATCTAATTATTCATCCCAGGAACTGAAGGAAATCTTATCATTCATCCAGTAACTGAAGGAAATCTTATCGTTCATCCCAGACAGTGAAGGGAATCAAACAGTTCATCGCAGTAACTGAAGGAAATCTTATCGTTCATCTGCTAACTGAAGGAAATCTTATCGTTCATCTGCTAACTGAAGGAAATCTTATCGTTCATCTAGCAACTGAAGGAAATCTAATTATTCATCCCAGTAACTGAAGGAAATCTAATCATTCATCACAGTAACTGAAAGGAAAACGGTTGTTCATCCCAGTAACTGAAAGGAATCTGATCGTTCATCACAGTAACTGAAAGGAAAACGGTTGTTCTAGATCTGCACGTAAGAAGAATTGTTTAATATGTCTACCAGTTAGATGTTTCTTGCCACTGTGACATATTTTTAATTTTTAAAAAAAAATTTTTTTTTCAAATATATTAAAGAATTAAATGATGGGTAAGACCATTGAATGTGGTTCACGAAGTCTGAATGTATCCCATAAATGGTGATCTACAGGCTTGTAAGCTTGCTTCAGAAGCTGAGACAGGAACTGTGTTGATTGCATTAAATATGTTGTTTGTTGAAGCAGAGTTTTTTTTATTTTATTCAGGGGACATAACCGGGATAGATTATGAAATCATCAAATTATTGAAGTTACCTCCCTTTGGACATTGCTTTTATTGAATAGCCTGCAATTCATAATTGTGGCGTAAAATGGCTACTGCCATTGTTTCTGTGAAAGATCGGAGGATTAGAAAAGATGTTATAGCCATGGCTTATCGGTAACGTGTGAGCTTCCTAATCCTACTCCAATTTACCATTTACGGGATCGAGTCTGTCTGTCAACCCTCAGGTATATGAGTGAGGCACACGATGTGGCTCGGGCAATCGCAAGGGTGGTATTTACTAGGTTTCCTCTCGGTTTTTCACCGTAATAAGGCAAGGAAGAGTGTGAAGTGGAAAACCTGTTGTCATATAAGTGAAATACCCTTGGGTACGACGTTAAACCCAGATCAAACAAACAAACATGTATTATAGCAAAGAATGAGTATTAGAGAATAGAAAACTCCTAGAGAAACAGAAACAAAAAACAAACAAATTAAAATATAGAAGAAGTAC
>JAVFBX010225145.1:0-11132 GCA_034783855.1 Mopalia kennerleyi | reverse complement strand
ATCCACTGGGTTTCAATTGGGAACCAGGTAAAGGGTCTAAAAAAGAAATAATTCCATTTGTTGTCCAATATGACCAGCAAGCACCCAATTTGCTAGTCTCCTTTTACAGGACTATCAAAATCTTGCACCTAAAATGACTTTTCCTCTCTGACAAAGACCCATTATAGCATACAAGAGAAAAAAAACTTCCCTCTGTATCAGACAAGTTGTAACACTCATTCTCTTTGCATACATATTCATTGGTTAATATCTGTATCTCTGAAATACTAATTTGTAGACTGATGTGTTCATAACCCAGACCGAATGTCTTGTTAGTTACATCTTTAACTATATTTTTTACACCATATTAATGGTCATTCCCTTCTCTCGAGATGTCCATAGGTTACCCATAACACTTCTCGAAATTAAGGTTTATTAAGAAAATTTTCTCTGGGAGTTATCTAGAACATAAGATGATTCGTCAATTTAATTGATCTAAATCCCTGTGCCAGTGTGATTGCTTTTAAAAATATACACGACTATCCCTCATTCCGTAGAAAGTATTATTATAACTAGGAAAAAATGCATTTGAGTCAAATAGCGATCTAATGTTGGACTAGAAAAAACTTGTATTCGCCGATAAAAAATGGCGGCCACTTGAAAGAAGAATAAACGATCGCGACTCTTTTGGTGTCTCAAACCGCTATGGCCATTTTTCACTCACCCCCTCAACCATGCAAGTCCGTCAAAGATGTGTTAATGTTTGCCTAGCTTCATTCACAATTTAGATAAATTAATATTTCCAAAAACTGTGAAGCAAATAGTATATTTTAACATTCTGGTTTATTTTTCACCAAGTCATTGGGGGCGCAAATGGATTTAATTAAACTTGTTTTTCCGCCTAACTGACATTGGATTTTAATTGAGGAACATGTTTAATGCTCGTTCTTATATAGTCACATTCGTATATGGCAAATATTTATATACCTTTAAAACAACCAAAATACGTGAAGGAGACAGACTCATGATCGAGCTATATTCATCATAGCAATGCACGTAGGCATTAAAACTGTCACGCCCATCAGTTTTCCGGATTATTTACGGCAACGGACGAATGAGAACAATACCGCGTGCCTGATTTTATGTGGATTGGGCCTGGATTAGGCCGAGCTACATCCCTGTATATTTTAATCTCAGGTTCTACATACTAACAATTGCATGAATTTAATATGATACGATCGATTGTCATGAACGGGATATTTTAGCACAGAGTTTTCCCAATGCGGTAAGTTAGCACTGTTAATCATGAGAAGCGTCACATTGTTTTCTGAGAATTCATAGCTTTTATGTACCGTATAGTGTGGTGGGCTCCTACGGTCATTTGTCACTTTAATTGTATTGCATAGCACTGGTTCATTATACGCTGACTGTATCACTTTTTATTAATCTTGCAACGAATACAAGACAGGACTAGCACAGGACGTAATATAAAGACATCGCAAACAGATCGGCTTAATGTTGTCCCTAAGCTCGGAGTGCAAAACCCTCCGCTCTACGAAATGAATTTAGTACCCTGTACAGAAAGCGTTTCCTAGCTTCTAAAGCGAAATAGCTATCTCTGGACTTGGTGCGTTGTGGTGAATTCAAATGCAGTTTATTCTTTGGTGTATTTCCAATTGGATCTATTTGGCGCCTTAAATTGTTCTTTACTCCTTTAATCGCTCTTAAAGCTGCTTGTGAGACGACTTAGTTTTGCTTAGATTAGGACCAACTCTCGTTATCGTTAATTCTTATGGATCTCCAAGAAAGCTGTTCGCACACAACACAAAGACAGCCTAAAGGGACTCGTCCAATTAAATGACCAATATCATGCAATTGTCTCAAATAAACCCTTTGTCACCTTTACTGACTACGACAAATTCGGCTTATCGTAACCAACATTAACTGAGCTTTCTTTGAGCCATTGCTCAATTAAGACAGAAATCCTTTCTACTGACAAATTTTCACCGATAAGTCGTTTAAACCAGGACGCATGGATTGCTCGTGTCGTTCGAACCAATCCCTAATTATCCCAAACCTATAGAAGCAAATCGATTCCAAAAGTTCTCTCATTATCGCTTATTACCTGGAGGGAGCGCACGCTTCATCCCTTATTGGAGTTAACGAGATAGTTAGCGCGTCTAGTTCACGTTCTATTGCATGTAAATATATTAAAGATATAATGATAATCTATCAGTGTCGTAGATTCATCGGTGAATCGGATGTAACTGTCATTTAATGAAATGTGTTAATAAAGTAACAGAGGGCGAATAATGTATTCTCCTTAATTTATTAAGTATAATCAACATCATTTTGTGTAGTTTATCTTGGCTACGTCCAAACCACACAGCAAGTCACAACATCCGTACTTATAGATAATAGTATATTTGTTGATAAATCTGGATTTGTTGTAGTTGAGATGTTTGTGTTTATTACTTAGCAATGCCACTTACCATAACGAAGAAAGTTGGAAAAGATGAAGCCAATGCTAGAGTCCATACAAATGCTATAATACAGCTCATACGACTGGTAGTACACAGAGACCGGGATTTCATCGGGTGGACAATTACTATATATCTGGAAAGAGAGTTAATTGGACAATAGTAAAATATGGATGAAGAGACTATGTAAACAGATTGATAGGTCATTTGGGTCTCCGAACAGAAGCACAAAGAGACACCAACACGCACCAAAGCGTCATGATATATGTATTTGAAGGCTGTTGCTTCAGAGACTAACACTCAGAATAAACAAGAAAACGAATAACTCAGAGGACAAAATAAATCATTTGTACCTACGGATGGAGCAATAAATATTAACTACGTCCACCTCTCTTTTAAAGTGACAATATAAAGCCACAATTCCTTATGAGGTATCTCCCGAACAGGTGTTTGTGTGCAGGTATTTCTCCGGATGTATACATTAACCACCATTGGGCTGTCCAGGTGCAGTTAATCAAGATAATTTAGTGACTTGGCCTTTTCCTGTTTACTCTATTGTGTGCGACCAATCTGTCCATTCCCAGTAGTCGAAATGATAAATAACTATCTTACTCCTTAAATCCAATGACTTTTAAAATAAACCATACCCACATAGATGTTTTGTCATCAAAATGAACGGGATTTCGATCTCCGTTTCTGTACTAAGTTGCAGACAACCCAGATATAACCAAGGGACCGAGGACGTGGCTTAGTGGTGACGATGATGGACTACAGATCTTCTTTCTATGTCTCACATAATCTCCAACTGAACCGCAGGTTTGAGTGGACAATCCTTTGTGATATAAGCGGAAACCCTCGGCGTACGAATCTCAACACGAATCCAACAAACAAAGACACTTGATAACCAAGTGCATGAGCACTGCGAAAAAGTTTTTTTTCTTATTTTATAAAATAGTTTCTGAAAGAGAAGATAACAATTTATACCGATTGAATAGATCGTAATATAAATTAAGTTACTCGCGAGACAGAAAAAAAGACGGCATGACAGATCGGCTTCGAGTTTCCCGTTAGGTTTGAGATGATAATGGCATCAGGATGTTTCCCCCAACGAGCCGCCAGTTTAGAAGACGGCTGACAATTACAACTTACGATAATTTCACATAATTGTATGAAGACTAAACAGGCGCAGATTATATTTATCTGTTCTGCAAGGGGGTTGAAGGGAGCTTCCTGTTGCCCTGATGGAATGAGAACAGGAAGCCGATTCGTTGTGATTTCTTTGTATTTCGTCCTGTATATCCTGTTTTTATCCCGTCTTCTATATATGTTGCCAGTTGCATCCAGGGTGGTTTCTGTCGCCAACTGGGCTGGCACACCGCCGTGTGAGTGAAATATCATTAATTATGGCGTTAAACCCTAATCAAACAAACCTTCTCTTCTGCTGATTAAACGCCTATAGTCTGCGTGTTGGCATCAACCATAGATTGATAGCACGACAACATTTCTTACAAATGTCCGTATGTGTTTTGATCTTATGCTGAATGTCACATAGCCTTACCGATGTGATATTCCAGAGAAGTTGCAAGTGACCTATTGCTTACACTTGAATAAATCGATTTAAAGCTGTTCGTAGATTGTTTTTAAGCGCACATTACGCCGTTGGCTTGGAGGCTCAATGATAAAATCGACTCTTGTCAATATGGCTTCAGTAAACAAGGTCATGTCACCCACGCACGTGTGTGTATTCTGTCGAGGCCAAAAAGCAACTTCTTTCAACCAAAAGAGGACCGGCAATTATTCTCAGTTTTATTGTGACGCATTCTCATAATTAGCTTGCGTCAATCACAGGTATTTATCGATCAATAGTTGTTGCCCTCGGTTTTTTTTACATCTGTAATTGAGACGTGATAAACAGGTGCTTTTTGATCGTCGCCGTCTGTTCGCTTTAATTGCTTCCCCGACAGATACACACTTTATGTAACGAAGTAGATATTAATACACCAAAAAAGAAGAAGTTGCTTATGTTTGTAGCATCCGATATATTTTTCATCAACAGAATTCGTTAATACTTGGATCGTTTCTGCTAAGCTGTATTACCTTACTATTTCCTTAAAGTCGTTAATACTGGGATCGTTTCTGCTAAGCGGTATTACCTTACTATTTCCTTAAAGTCGTTAATACATGGGTCGTTTCTGCTAAGCTGTATTGTCTTACTATTTCCTTCAAGTCGTTAATACTCGGATCATTTCTGTTGCGCTTTACTACCTTACTATTTCCCTAAAGTCGTTAATACTTGGGTCGTGTCTGCTAAGCTGTACTACCTTACTATTTCCCTAAAGTCGTTAATTCTTGGATCGTTTCTGCTAAGCTGTACTCTCTTAATATTCCCTGCATGCGTTGATACGTGGATGTAGATTTTAATTAAAAACAAGAACGTGTGTTATTATTTATTATTTATTTTTGTTTACACAGACTATTGGATCATTCAATAAATTAATTTAAAATTTATTAAAAATATTCAGCGAATACCCGGTAAATTTGGGCAATTAAACAGTTTTATTCAGCGACAATAAATAACTAACCCGTGGAAAAGTTCCCTGATAGAGTAAACCATCTCTTGCGATTAACTCAAAATCTGATAGCATGTATCGAATGTTTTCTTAAATTGCAGTCACAAGAACGTAATGTTACTCTCATCATGCAATGATGGCATCTCTCTTTGCAAATCGATAAAATCATTAACGTCAAGTTGCGTGCAAGAGAGATATCCCGGGAGACTAGATTTGTAAAGCAGTAATGAGATTAGGAACGCCTGTCAGATTCAGTTAGAATACAAAGCGTAAAGAAAGAAACTGTATCTGGGAACTGTTACTGGATTTTTTTTGCGTTAAAGATAATTCAGGTAAAACTTTGGTGGGTATCTATGTTAGTCAATACTAGTGACTGTAGATCGACCAGTAAAGACGTGATCCTGCTGTCCAAAGACCCGGGTGCGATTCCAAATACACCAAGGTACTGCCGATTGATTATACTCCACATTTATCAAATGTATAGCAACTGCATACTTAGTGGAAAGAATTATGAGACAATGCTATACTTTATGTGTATATGGACTTACAGTCTACAATAAATAAGTAAATATAAACCATGTACGTACATGATAATTTCCTCCTCTCCAGATGTCTGTAGGTTACTCATAACAAATCGAGATTAAGATCTATTTAGACATGTGTGTCTGGGATTCATTGGTTTATATGTATCGATAACCCTGTGCCAGAGCATATGTGATTTATATATACATGACCATTCCTGTATAGGTTAGGCAGTTTAATGAGGTATATGAGTTAGTCATAAGATGTAGCTCCGGCAATCGCAGGGTGGTTTTTACGAGGTTTCATCCCGGTTTTCCACTGTAACTAGGCTAGGAACAGTGTGAGGTGGCCATCCGTCGTCGTATAAGTGAAAAACCCTTGAGTATGACGTTAAACCCCCAAATCAAACAAACAAACAATTTCAGTGACTTATATATAATAAGTCACTGAAACTGTCTTATGTCACTCGGATACCATACCATTTTTCATTTTTGTAATCGGGTAGATATCTGCAGTTATTTATTTTGATAAGTTAAATTCATGGCGGCGTCAGCACAACCAAGGTAAAGCTGCGAAGATCTTTGGCAAATTTCCCATTTTAGCGCGTTGTGGGACATTCAGCTTTCTTGTAAAGTAATAACTCGGAGAGAGAATTACTATCGTAGACAGGAAATGACACTTTAGCAGCCCTGAATATTTATTGTGCAATTAATACCGTCAGTGTATGTGTCTAGTATCCTAGTAGCCTACGAGTATAGTTGATTTGTGATTAATAAATCAGACCCTTGGCTAACGTGGTTAGCGTATTGGATGGGTGATCCTCCTACGATGTACTGCTTAGAGGATCGAGACTCCTGTATACAAGGGACTCACACAAGGGTGTTCAAGTGAATAAAGGGGTGGGGTTATAAGCTTTTCTTTACCAGTTTATCACCGTGTGCAACAAGTAGAACAGTTCTGAAAATGGACAATCCTGCGTTAGATAGTATTCCCTTGAGTAGGACGTTAAACGCCAAGCAAACGATCAAATAAACCGAATAGGCCTGGTGACTAGTCCGGTGATGATGCGGGGGACCATCAAAAACAACCTAGTTCGCTACAAAAAAATAGATGAAATTTTCAGTATCTCACAGCATTATATTTACGTTCAATTTTTGTTTACCTTTATGCCTACAATCCACACAGACGAGTTTCGAGGTATCGCAATTTAGAACAAGTTTAGTGGTCCTATGTACCAAGGTAGTCTGTTTAGAGTGTAGCAGTGCTGTCTTTACTCAGCATTGGAGGCAGATAAAATTTTCAACTTCATCAAAACACTCGTTTTCTTTTCGTCTTTTCTTTTGGAATATAACGCCGCCATATACTATTAATACTATCAATCAATCAATCAATACTTTTTGTTTAGTGAAAGTATTTTTTCCAGTGAATGGTTACTTTTATCTCTATAAAATAATATTACATTGTAAACCATTAATTTTATATATAGCGCCTCAGCTTTTCTCAAAGGGGCGGATATGAGCGAGGGAGGAGGGGTGTCTTAGAGTATTTCACTTATATGACAACGGAAAGTCCACTTCACACTGTTCCTTGTCAAATAACGGTGGGAAACAGAGATGACTCGCTCCCGTGAACGCTACATCGACGTACGATTAGTATTAAAGCTCATACGTTAACCTTTAAGCCATGGGCGCGGGCCTGAATGAGCATTGGAAGCGATGGGCTTCTATACATATGATGCATTGTATGCGCATTATACTAAATATCCATTCTAATCTAACTCCGAAAGAAATTTAACATAGCAATAGACAAGTGAAGTGGAAAGACTTTCTGTATTGTTTAAGCAGACGTTTGGTGCCATCTATTTTCCAGAAACATCGCCCCTGGTACAAGATGCTTGGCTAGTGGTTTTCAATAACATATTTTCTGATTTCTGTTGAAACACAACAAAATCCAAATCAAATCTTTGGATATGGTCTAAAACAATGGACGAGACAAATGCGTTTGCTTTATATTGAAAAGATAAGATCTGATTCGATATCATTTAACTGACACAATCAAAGGCTTTTATAGCGGATAAAATAATTTAAAATTCCTCGGCGAAATGTTACTTTGTCAAATTGATTTTGCTTTATTTGGGAGTTTTACGTTACACGTAAGGATTTTCCTCTTATAAGACGACGTACCAGACCAATGTTGTTAAAGATACCACAGATGTAATTCCTGTTATTCTTTAGCTTTGAGAGCATCGGGGCATCGGAGATAACAACCGCCCGTAAACAATAAAAAAGAATAAACGCCACGATGATGCATCGTTTTTTAGCTTACTGACAATATATCTCAAAGCAGACGGGAGTTCTGTCAATACACCTACCACCCTTGCTTAAGTGCATGCTATAGAAGAACGTAGGCAGGTTATACGGTTATATTTTTGTTGTATAAAAAGGAGTTTGTTTGCCTCCACAGGGATTTTGGTTATAATTAGAAATAACATGAAGCTTTTGACAATACAATATTATAAAATGCGCCGAATATGTTGTTGTTCTTCTTATCTGCATGCGCATGTATGATTAAATACATGCAGAATGTAGCACCAGGAACATACTGATTAGTGGATTGATTCAGTGATTCAGTGATTCCGAGTTACTTTGGTGGTAAAGAAAACCGTCAGGTGTGACTATGCCTTAGCCTCTTAACTGGAATACACGAGTGCTTGGGTGATCAGCAAATCGATTTATCATATTTGGCTGATTAATTTACGACCGATTGCATATTTGATTTGTGTAATGCTCTAGTAGATATTTGATAATGTCCTTTCTACGCCAACCGATGAACTATTGCGTCCACTTTGATGCCCTACTCCTCCTCTCGTCGTATCTTCTGGAGAATTTGTTCTATCAGCGAGAGTGAACCTGATGTTGCAAATTAAGTCCATTGCATTATTTGCTTAGTGGATTATACCACGATTATTAACAACAGTAATTTCGGTGTCAACATTATTGATGATAATCACCATTTTAAACCAGTATCAAGAAAAGGAAACAGTTTTTTCCCCAAATAATTGCCCAAGCTTCATGTCAACATTAAGAAATAATATACCAGTAAATAATTGTTTGTGGTCAAAAGTTTTATCCCTAACCACGTTCCAATTTGACTGAAAAGCTCTTCACATATTTATTAACTTACAATAATGTCGTCCGCGATTCTGACTCAAAATTTGACTTTTGAGGCGATCAGGTAATAAATTAATAGGAATGAGAGCTGATATATCCAATAAAGGAACAGTAATTAAAATCCACCTTTGTAGAAAACATTTGTTTAGGCTGGATCACTATTGTGTCGTATTTGGTCTAACAACAAAGCATTCTCTGCCAATGGCAGAAAATATTGTAACGGTATACTGTGTCTCATTATTTTGACTTGACGCGTGACTAGTATTGATTTGTGGTAATTTGTGTTCATACATACACTGGCTGTATTGTGTTATTATTCATTAGTTAAGATCTTTTTTTTCCCGTAAAAAAGAATGTCTGTGATATATAATCCTGCTTTCCTCCAGGTATAAGTAAGGCTGTTTTGCTATAGAAATAGAAAAACAGTACTTTCCTTATTTTGGGATAAAACTTTCTTAGTTAAAAATATTCTAGATCAGAACATTTTTGCAGATTGAAACCGGTCCGGGAATCGAACCCACAAACCTCAGTTATGCGCCGAATCACCAGGATTAAATGCCGTCCGCCTGGACCATTCAGCCACCCGGCCTTCTACTGTACAATAGAAATAGAAGAAAACAAACCTTTCAACACTGATTGCAGTCAAGTTCATGATAGACGCCACGGCAGATAGCATCGCGACAGAACCGGAAAGTTTACACAGCGACGGGCCAATACTCCAATGTCCAATAAAGTAGCGCACTATTTCATAAGGCACACATATTAACAGAAATAACAGATCAGCACACGCCAGGCTTATCAAAAAGCTAGTTGTCGCATTGCGACGAATTTTATCGCCAACAAGCGCAAACACCACTAAAGAATTCCCTATTACTCCAAGAAGAAATGTCGTAGCAAATACTGTAACTGTGGGAATGAAATGAGGTTCACGTATCCATGGATGTCTTAAATTATCGATGTCACCATCGTAGGTAAAATATCCATCCTCATCGTAGTCTCCAATCGACTCATTCACAGACATCGTCTGCTCCTTTTAAAACTTATTCCAGATCGAATGAAGAAAAATATTTAAATGAAAGTAGAAGTCCATGACATTCTTTTAAATATTCCCCCATGTAATGACCGTTGCAATTCCATGAAAGGACTTTTCTGGGCTAAAGTTTGTGTGGACGCGAAGATAAACACCGTCCACCGCATCTAACTCTCTCGGTACAACAGAGTTGACTATAAAAGAGAGCGACAGAGCGTGAGACAACAAGCTCCACGTTTGGATAAATCAATATATGGCTTTCCTGTTAGCAGGCTAGAAATGTATGTATTCATTGACAAGAATTTGATTTAAACCAATGAGGAGACGCCTCGCTGCTTGTACTACAGCCCGTTATAACCACCCAGTGTGACTGGCTGACTGCAGTTTGTCTTCGTTGCCGTGTCAACCCCTTTTATAAGGATGACCAACGAAAGTTTTTCTTGCTCCACAGAAAGGTACAGGTGTTCATAGGCCTACTGTGGATGTTAGTGTACAATTGTTTCAATGCGGTTCCAATCGATACGTGTAAAAGGTGTATATTCGTCATTTCTCAAAGCAAATTAATTTCAGAAAAGGCAGGCGTTTTATCTTGAAATAGCAACTTGTGTTTATGATAGAGAAGACAGAGTTGCGTTCCTCACAAAATTCAACGTGAGAAACAGTCTTGAGTTCATATTATATTTCAAATACTATCAGTGTCGATCTATACTGCCAGCTATCAGTTAGGTGTACCTTGCTTCACGTAATATTCCTAATAATACTATGCACTTGGCTGAAAATACCATATAATGTCTGATTTAGGTCCTTTTTGGGAACTTGTGTTGCTTCTGATGGAATCATGTTGCAACAAAGCTATATTTATTTGATAAACAACGAAATACATAAATCGTGCTTGTGATTCTGAATTATCGCCCGAATAGCAGAACAATTCAGGCGAAAAATATTTGACTGAAATCTTACCTTGAAGCCTTGTACAAAATTCTCACCAAATTACCAATACATTTTAGCTATGATTGACTGATTGATTGTTTGATTGGTGGCTGGCTGGCTGGCTGGATGGATGGATGGATTACATAGGATGGATGGATGGATGGATTGGATTGGATGGATTGGATTGGATTGGATTGGAGGGAGGGAGGGAGGGAGGGTGGGATGGGATGGGATGGGATTTATTTGTTTATTTATTTACTTATTAACCCAGTTTCAAGATATACAAAAAGTACAGATATATATTGTTAACAGTTTTGGTGTGTGCGTAAAGACAAAGTAGAAATAAGGGCGGGAATAAAGCCTTTCAAGAGGCTTGTTCTATCCCAAAGGTGAAATAAGGTTTGTTGAGAATGGTAGCAGATTAGATCATAGATTACAGTAGAAGTTATGC
>JAVFBX010225134.1:0-11132 GCA_034783855.1 Mopalia kennerleyi | reverse complement strand
ATTACTGAATTATCCCGCTTTGTATTAAAGAGATAATTCTATTAATATTTCGCCTATGCGTTTCTTTTTTGACAGAGCATAGATAAACGTTTATTTGCCTTAGTTGTAATTTCCCGGATATGTTTATCTCATTTGCATCTCTCGTTCAACAATTAACCCAGATGTTTATGAGATTGAACGCGCTTTACTTTAGATATAATACAGAACATTCAGGATGTTTCTTTAATGAAACCAATATGCATATTGTTTTTAGTGCATTAAATGCGACACGCCACTGTTTTGCCGAACAAGACAGAACATTTAAATCGTGGTTCAAATTAGTTTCTGAAAGAGTAAGATCCCTTATGGGCTTTAACAGTGACGCGTCGTCAGCAAACAAGTTAATATTACATTTGACATCTTGACATATATCATTAGCAAATATCAAGAACAAGAGAGGACCCAATACAGAGCCTTGTGTTACTCCAGCGTTTATATTACGATGATTAGAATCCACCCCATGTATTAACACCTTGATATATCTTTGCCTTAAGTAGCACTCTAACCAATCATAAAGTTTGCCACATATCCCTGTCTAAGTTTGAAAAGCAACTCATCAATCCATACCTCATCAAAAGCTTTACTGACATCGAGGAATACGAGCCGTACGTCGTTTCCTTTGAGAATGTTGTCATAAATTGTATGTACTATTTTTACCATTTGATTTACTGTTGAAGCTCCTAGTTTGAATCCTTAATTCTCGCTTATTAATAAATTATGTTGCATAAAGTATTCGTATTTACGTTTAAATACTATTTTCTCTAATTCTTTAGATTCAGACGCTTGAAGAGCAAGTGGTCTATAATTTTCAACCTTATTTTGCTCTCCCTTTATGTATATTGGACAAACTTTAGACAATTCCCATACTGCAGGGAATGTTCCACTGTTTATTTAGTTAAACAGTTTACTGAGTGAATATGACAGTGAGTGTGCGCGATATTTCAGCATATAATTACTAATTCCATCATCGCCGGAGGCTTTACGTATATAAAAAGATTTAAGAAGATACTCAACTTCTTTAGAGTTTGTTTCTATTGCCGAAAGACGGGAGTTAGTTACATAGCCAAACAAAGGAAGATTTGGTACGTTATTTGCTGGTAATGTCGAGACTGCAAAGCAAAAAATTCACAGAAGGCTTCAGCTTTTAATGTACCGTTTGTGATAACTGAATCCTTACAAATAAGGGGAGGTAATTGAGGTTTAAATTTTATTCCAGGACAGATTTCATTAAAGTCTAATATTTTTTGGTGTCTAACTTGGACTCTGACAACCTTTTCTTAGTTAGGTCAGTGTATCTCCTAATAGCAATTTTTTTGGCTCTATCAACTTCACGACGGGATACAACTAACTGTAAATAATTTAAGTGCGTATTTTTTCTTTTGAAATTTTTATAGCATCGATTTCGATGACGAATTTTTCTCCTCACTTCATTTGTCATCCAAGGCTTATCCCTTGGTCTAATCACTACATTTCTGTTTAGTATACTGTCCCTGCAGCATGAAAGAAAAAATGTTATTCACCAAATAAATAATATCACCAATCACGTCAAATAAATAGTATGACACGTCCCATGGAGCATTCTGAATCAAATCATTGAAATGATTTATATCACTATAATTATAATCCGAGACCTGACGGGTATACGCCTTGAGTTTTGCAATATGCGGCATATTTATTGTACAGTATATTGTACAGTGATCTATTTAATATAAAAGGGACCAGGATATTAGCAAATCATGACATCCTATCATGTTTCTATCATATTGATGAGTTAATTGATAAAACGAAATGCTTAACGGAGTGGTAATATATCTATATACAATGTTAGACATAAAGACCGAAGATATCAGAGCTCAGAACGTGGTAGTATGTATATGGTACCGCCATGAGTACATAATTGATGGTATACTTACTGCAAACCATGACGATTTTTTTATTACCACGTATATATGTGTAACGTAGTCCTAAGTAAATTACCAGTATACTTAGCGCAAACTATGTTTATTGTATAAGAATCTATTATGGTGATCATGTAGCAGCCATTTTCAAGCCCAGCTGGCTCCGGTTTTAATATTTGTCCTTCACTCTCTGCAAGTATGTACCTGACCAAAGGTTTTACAGCGGCCATTTGGTGCTTTGCTTTAAAAGATTATTTTTTTGTTTGTTTGGGGTTTTACGACTCCAATGATGGCGTGCCAGCCCACCCGGCGAAGGAAACAACGCTCGGCGCCACTGACAACACACAATAAATGTTGTCCCTAAGCTCTAAGAGCGCCAGGGCACGACGAGCTCTAAAAAAAATGAGATAGATCTCCGAACGATCCTGTGCTTGAATTTAGAAAGTATTATTCTAAAGTTACTCAAAACGTGGCATGTATTTTGTTTCTAATAAGTAATCAGTTAATTCAAAATATTAAAATTGTACCGTTAATAATCACTGATGTAGAGTGGGTCCTTTTACGGGAGGTAACTCGCATGGATTTACTTTCATCATATGACTGAATTATCCACTTGTAGATTGTTTACGTCTAAAGGCAATGCTTGTGTTGATATGATGACGTTATTGGAGCTATATTATTGTTAAAATACTTACAGCGGACGAGATTTTTTACAACAAGTCATACATAAGAATGGAACAGTGCTTTGTTTAAATGTATAAGAACTGGGACGAGAAACTAGCCTGCAAGTTAATGGCATTTAGGGATTAGTTTGTATGCTCCAACAGTTTTTGTTAGGTTTGAATCAGACAGAAAATAGAGAATGTATCGCCCTCGTTTACTGTAAGATTGTCAAGGCATCTCATTTAAATTAGGTAAGCGGCCATTTCTCCATGAATAATACACACTGACAAGTAAACACAGACACTCCCGGAGCACTTTGTAGATGTTCAGCCTTCAAATAATCAACGCCTGGAGGTTTTCCATTTACGTGTTCATTATTCTATTTTTTATATAAAGTCGAGAAACAAACGATACATCAGGTGACCACTGTTTGTGCATAGATATTGTGTCTTGAACGTCTGGTTTTCAAATAATTTGGTTGAAACCCGTCCGGGAATTAATCCGACGACCTTCACAGTTACAGTAAATGTCTGTCTATTTTCAGCTAGACCGCTCTGCCACCTGGCCTTATACAAAACAGAAGGTTAGTCAACTGGACTTATTTTGGGACTTTGACAGATTCTTGTTCAGGCAATTTTGCAGGTTGAATCCAGCCTGGGAATCGAACCCTGGGGCCCCAGATTTAGTCATTGAATCGTCAGTAACCTAGACCACTCAGCCAAATCGGACTTCTACAAAATGGAAGGTAAGTTAGCTGGTCTAGACAGCGGACATTGACTACCCCTCTGATAGGAAAGTGACACATTCCCAAAGTTGTTTCTTTGTTGGGATTAGTGTTTGAGTCATTGCCAATTCCGTTTTGCAAAACTAAGTGCACATTGGTAATTTTTGTATTTTTTTTCTCCAAAATATTGTTACCATAATTTCGCATCAATGTCTATCTCTTCTTGATTGGCGGAGTGGTCTAGTTCATTTGTTTCTTTGTTGGGATTAGTGTTTGAGTCATTGTCAATTCCGTTTTGAAAAACTAACTGCACATTTTTTAAAATTTCTTTCCAAAATATCGTAACCACAATTTCGCATCAATATCATTTTCTTCTTGTCTACAACATACCGATGAATGCTCGAGGCTGCGCTTTGCTGTGCGCATGCTCTCTGCGATACGGTCATTCATCGGATAGCAGCAGTGTGCAGACACTAATGTCAGCTTTATCGGATCACTCACTGTATATATAACCCATCACATACGATTGGCTCCAATCATATATAAAAAGTAATTATTTAAATTTGCCTGATCTGAGAACAAGAAAACATTTGGAAACCAACCGAAGTTATATAGCCTCCCATTGTTTCCAGCCCTATCTCTTTCCTGACCTATCTAACAAAGTCATGCTACTTTGATATTTCGTTACCTGTATAATCACCATAACCCTGTTATATTTATCTTTAGATAGTGTGATTCTAGATTTATTATAAAAATCATGTATTTTTTAAAACTGCAACCTCAATCAATATTTATTTTAACAACAAGTTGTATATCCATAAAAAAATAACTTTTTATGTTTATAGGACCGGGTAGAACAGTGTTTAACTCATGAGTTTGATTTAGCCTACACCGGACAGATTGATAAACATTAGAGCAGATTTGACATGACCACATTTGTGAGGGTTCTAGGGTCAAGTCTAAAATTGAGTTGGGTTCATCACCATAAGCAACAGACAAAGACTAGACAGGACAAAGCAAATCAATTACATGACATATTACAAGCAGTTCGACTTTCTGTTGCCCTTAAGCTCTAAGCGCAGTGGGGCATCAGAAAGCTCCCTCCCAACCCTCCGATAAGAAAAAGAATACAAGACGCATGGAAACATCAAATTAAATAAGCCAAGAAAGGCAAACTTTCTTATCTTCAGATGCGGTCAATTGATTTCTTAAAATAAGTCTAATTGATCATTCATGCAGGAAACATGGTGTAAAAATATCTGTAGCGTCATACATAAAATTAAATCCATCACAAAGAATATAAAACGATGTTTAGAAAAATGACAAGTATCTTAAACAGTACGCTAAATTGTATTTGATCTATAGTGTAAGACGACAGTTTAGTGTTCCATATAGTTTTCATCCATTTTACCAACATCTCGGGTCCTATCGGAGCGTTTCCCTTACATATCCACATTTGTTTCCTTTCTAGTTAACTATATGTATCACACGTAAATGCCATATAAATTTGGGCATTATAAAATCGTGGTGTACATTAGGCCTATGTAACATATATGATACGAAGAAGTCACAATATTTACGGTCAACGATTGGGAGAATGGTCTATTAAAATTAAAATAATAAAATATGCATCTTAAGTGGTTGTTCTCCTGAACTTTGAAGTAAGCCCACACTTAATTTTAACAAACTTATTTTAATCTTGAAAGGAATGTGAGGTCAAACAACAGTCATGGAGAATTTCGGCGTTAATCTATTATTTGCAGTAAACTAATAGTTTTGCATAGTTTTCAGTTTTAAACAAATCCAACTATAATGACAGCAGATAAGACGCACAATGTGTAGTCACAACAAACTCAAAATTCAGAGAGTAATAACTAAATTTTATAAGGCCCAGTATCCATAGGCTCTTCCCTTGTGGCGTGTTCCCTTGTGACCTTGTGACGCGCCACAAGTCAATAAACCTTTGTTTTGTAATGTATCTGTTCCCATCGGTTGTACCAGGGCACATTTGGCCACGCGCACGGATCATGTGGCCTTGTGACCGGGAACACAGACAATGAACTTGTCCATTCTTTGGCAGCTGCACAAGAGGGAACAAGCGATATTGTTGAAGAGATATATCGATCTACACTGAAATTCTTTTTCATCAATATTATCGTACATTGCACACGCCACAAAGGAACAGCCGAAGGATACGGGCGGGTACAGGGTCAGGTCACAAGGTCACAACACCGCAAGGGAACACGCCACAAGGGAAGAGCCTATGGATACAGGGCCTAAGGGAGCCGGCATTAACTGCTGGCGATTTGGTGGCTAACTCAGAGGGTCGTGAGTTCGATTCCCGGACGGGTTTCAGCCAGCAAAATTTTCTGAACTAGAATCTGTTTGAACTAAGAAAGTGTTATCCCAAAATAACGAAAATACTGTTAATCTTCGCTTTCTAAAAGACACAAAAGTTATTCATATCTAGCACTGTTAATTTTGTGCCAATATTGGTGAACATTAGTGTCATCGGCATGACAAGAGCCACAGAGCCCGGCAAAGTGTGAAGATTCAATCTATGCAAGTACGAATTGGATTAATCAATATTTATTTCTATAAAGAAAGGCAACTCGATAAATGGGAATATTTTCATATTATAACTGTGAACAGACGCACAAAAGCTTTAAATCTGGTCAACTGGACTAAAGTTTAAATTTTACTGATGTAAGGACATGATGTGTAAAGCAGGGAGTTGTCCAATGGAACAACACGACAGGCTTACTCTTCTAACTCATCCCGCTGAAGACCGGTTGATGTCGCAAAATCAATAAAATTTGAAATATAGTCCAGTTTACCAGATGAATGGTTTTTCTGTGTAATAAATATCCCTCTAACACTCTAATTGGAAACATAGGAATCCAGAACAGCGAGACAAAGAGGTGATTTACAACAGCGGAGTTAAAACCTTAATAATATCTGTCTTTATCCGACACATCCTAATCCCTCTTCTACAACCTCACAGTCATTTGTCAGATGACTTACAGTTTCTGAAACGGACAAGTCAATTGAAATAGAAACGTCCGTAAATGAAAAGGCTTGTTTTGCCGGAGTAACATTAACTCATTTCTATGATTTCCAAAATGGCTAGGTATTTATTCAAAAAAATAAATATTCAAAAAAGGTAACATGGTAAATGTACTTACCTGTTCTGTAATCATCTACATTCACGCCAATACTCAGCAATACCGCCTAATACAAAATCATTTTGATCAAAATTAAATTATTATAAAGTGATTTACAGATATTGTCCGCTAATTGATCGAGATTTGAAATATCATGGGCTGAGGATTAACTAGGTCTTTGTCCCAATATGGTATGAGGAGAGATACTTCATGGAGATTAAACCCAAGCCAACAGGTTCTATATCCGGAGATATGACTTCAATATTAAAAACAAAGTCGTGCGATAATCACATAGTACTTCGAACAAATTTATATGACAAGAGAAAATTGCAAAGACCATTTTCGTCATTTATTAAGAAAATTGTGTGCATAGAACCAGTTAAATCTCAGCCCACGACATGTCTCAAACTAGACATTGGTTAATCTGGTATCTTATTAACATCCTACAAACCCTCAACGACATAAAGCCAACAAGCCAATGAGCAGAAATGCCAATCATTTAACAATGTAATGTGGTAAGGTTAACGATCTTAATAGAGTTTTGTCGAGGCATGGTGTTTTTAACCCACTGAAGTAAGGGATCTAAAATATGACCTGCTTGATTATCTCCTGTCACTTGTTACTCAGATACTAACAGTTCTGTTCGTGTGAGAGCATGGAACCCAAGAGAGATGTTTCCTTTTGATTTTTATAAAAGTCTTGAGGAGGCCTGAACTTTGCATTAGGGAAACTAGTCACTTGCCGCTACGTACCTTGTCAACTATCGCTCACCTTTAAGAGGATTGTACTGTATGACAATAAGTGTGGTAATTATGGGTGAATATCGTTCCATTCCATCACTTTTTAATACTGAACATTTATGGTCAGATGTGATATATTAAACGTGCCGTTGATATAAATTGTAATCGTTATACTTTTCAAAAGTGGTATGGTCGTTGATTTGAAGAAAATGGCGGCTTCTGTGAGTAACGGGTAGACAAACTCGCAGAATAGAAAACTGTTCACCAATGTAAAGCATGAATTACACCACCAGTATATATCTTATGAACAGATAATATCGTGGATATTCAATGGTTTAAAACGACGTAGGCCATACGAATTAAATATTCCTTAGAAATGGAGGCAAGGTAGATTCATGCTAGCTTATGGACTACATGGTATTTCACGTTTCTCTAAGCAGTCTCAACACGATACAATGTCCGCATCTATCTCTTCAGAAAATATGTTCTTATCTGACTGTCACTACAGCATAGCAAAGCAAAAAGGTATACTCGCCGATATCGATAAATACTAGTAGCTAACAGGAAATTTGTATATTAATTTGACGCCATGATATAACTTTGTAAATGACTGAAATACAACAAAGAAAAAGTTGGGGGGTTTTTATACCATGAAGCACTCGGATAACTGCGATTAAAAAGCAATCGTTTGTTTATATGGAATAAGACACAAAAAACCTTATAAATAGATGATTTCATTATATATATTTTCCGGATTAATTATCTGTATGCATAGTCTGAGCTCTCTAATGAATTAATAAGCAAACTTTTAGTCGGGAAAGTTTAAAGTTTGTTCATTGATTTGATCTTGGACGTCGGAGGCGATAAAAAATGACACCTGTCAACCCAATCGACATTATAGTTTGAAACCTCTCGTGCATGGAACGTCGTGACGTCAATCGTTCTTTCGCGGATCTTCCCATCAGTCATTTTTCAAACGATTTTACATGTAATTGACAAGTTAAGGCCAATCGTGATTGTATTAGTTATGTAGTACACCTTACACATATCTGTTAAATGGGTCCCAAACGTCCGATTTTCGTTTTTGTAAATTTATAAGAATTCCACCGGACCGAGAAAAGAATATATTACATAATCAATCACATATGATATATCTATGAAAGTACTTTTTTATATATTGATAACGTGTCTTGACCTATTGCAAATTGAAGTCAAAGGGGCCAACGTGAACATTATCAAACTATAAAAACTAAAATATGCCCTGGTTAGTTTGTCATAAAACAACTCAATCGAAACAGAATATTTTCTTTAATCAGTCACAAATGACAGATAAGGGACGTACCCAAAACTATTTTTTGTAATTTACTGGTGTATCCGTATATTTCTCTCTGAAAGCAGTCAGAGCGTTCGGGATTTCAATTGAAAAGAAGATTTATAACACGCTGGTAGCTATAAACACATATAGTTTTCTGGGCAGATCAGTTTACTAGTCCCACCTTAGCTTACAATCTAAGGGTTTCGTTAACAATACCGACCAGAATGTTTCAGTAGAGCCAGATCTTTGACATTCGTGACAATATAGGCGGTTAGAGATGACAGACGATTGGGCGTATAAAAACATAGAAATAAAACGCTTACAAATTATAAAAGAGTTTATTTTATACTTAATGACCATATTGTTTGAAAATTACTCAGCTGGCAATCGGTGCTCTGTCATTAATAAACTACGTGGTCCTGTAAAACCCGCCCTTTTTGGTGACTGGATCGGTTAATCTTAATTCTCAAGTGTCGATGCTCCCTCTATTGGTGGGGTTCACGGGTATCCTAAAATGGGACACATGATCCAGGACACCCATGTCGGTTAAGTCCATCAAATAAAACACTGAATCCGCCTTCCTGGAAGAGATTTAACTTGAAGTACCACCCAAAACCCAAAGCACTGGAAAAGGACTGGAATAGGTTATCTCAAAACAACTTTGAATCGGAGAAATTCTAAATTATCTGACCTCACGGTACAAACTTTGATCAAAGGTGATCGCAAGTCGGTAAAAGGGAGATAAATTTGTCACCCATATGTAACTAGGGGACCCTTTGTCGTTACCATGTCTGTTGAATGTATATCTCGTGCTATGTAAGTCAGTAACATAGGTGTCTCCACCAGTTACATGGTATCATACTTATCTCCCCTTTTAACCTGTTACGGTCCTCGTTGATTGATTTTGACTGTCTGATGTCTGCCCTCTGTTTCCCACTGTATTAAGTAATATCATCATAATCAGCACAATATCCTTGAGCACAACTTTAAAAAACACCAAACTAATCGTTTCGTACTCACGCAACCCCAGTTCAGTGAGGTTTTTTTGGTGATACGTTTCGCTGATCGGGAACTAAATCACATGGCAAAACCGGCACTTTGCAAGATGCCCACCAATAAAATAACAGTTAATAAATTAACTGGGGCTTATGCTGTTGAGGAAAATATTAATTCGCTTGCTACTTTGCGACCAAAAAAATTCGCACAAATATATTAGCCTAATTGAAAAGTGGCTATAATAATAATGATTGCAGCGAAGATTATATATGTTTTATATATATCGATATATACTATATGTATATATACTCTGTCAAAAAAGAAACGCATAGGCGAAATATTAATAGAATTATCTCTTTAATACAAAGCGGGATAATTCAGTAGTTTTGGGGGGTAGCAAAGTTAAAGTTGGTACAAAGATGTGGTAATGTTCTCGAATTAAGAAACCTTGTCCGAAAACCCCTGACTATCTCCATAGCTCTCTATCTCGTCCCCTATCTTGTTCTATCTCTGAACTAGTGATCCCCTTAATCTCTATTTCCGAAAACGTCTGTTAAACGGACTAATTTCGATTGGTCAAGCCAATTGGCTATGGTATTTGATTGGCAACTACTAGTATACAGCTAGCAAGCGACAGGTGGTCGTGCCCATGCTCATGTCACCCCACGTGACCCCAAATGGTGATACCTACGTTAGCTCCCGAGTTCTAGGTTTCAATCCCCTGGGATTATTTACACATACAATAGGAAACCGTGTGATTTAAGTGTACAGGAATACAGCCATAGTCTGTTGTAAGACAACAAAATAACTTTATAACTTCGTTTATAAATCTGATAACTTTATCAAGTTGCTTTAAACATTATTTGTCCACTGTCTGGCAAAATGAATGGGAGACGACAGAAGAGGATAGGTTCTACCATGGGTTTCAACCTTTCGTCCAAAGTGATTTTGTTCAGTTGTCAAATCGGAAATTTGACGTATTGCTTTTCAGGGTCCTCTCTGGGTTTTGCCCTCCTAACTCGCGGCTGCATAGAATTAATTTACATTCGATTTAAATTTTAAGCATGTATATGTATTGTTCATATTTATTTCTCTACAGTTTTAAAACAGAGAGAAGACAGAAAGACGTAGCTGCAGGCCTTCAACGAGGATCAAGCCACTATACCAACTGAGATATCGATATACTGTTAAACTCAAATTAACTGAAGACAGACTTTATTCCAAAAGTTTTTATTTATCTATTGAACACCTCAAGAAACGTCTTGAAACAAGCAGGCCAATGCCATTCACTCTCAGGTGAACCTTAACCAATCCAAGGAAACTAACTCTTGTGAGGGGGTCGTCTACAATACGAATCAGAGTAGTCCCCCATTATTGCAAGACTTATATATCGTTACATCACCCCTTCTGTCGGACAGTAATTCCCCTGAGCTTAAAGATTACAGTTACAAGTGGACAACATAAACATAAATGAACAGATATCCTGCTACGATAACAGGCCAGTGTCACGGACATCTATGGCGTTCAATTCGAGAGGATGTCTAAAGCAGCAGCGCCATTGTTACAACATTGATCCGGGAAAACATCAGAAGA
>JAVFBX010225123.1:0-11134 GCA_034783855.1 Mopalia kennerleyi | reverse complement strand
ACTCGGTGGTTACAAAATGTCTACCTTAAAAAACCGGATGATACTTGGTGGTTGCAAAATACTTTTGAAAGCTAGATGATTCTTGATGGTTACAAAATGTCTCCCTTTAAAAGCTAGATAATATTTGGTGAACACAAAATGTCTATCTTAAAAAGCTAGATGATACTTGGTGGTTACAACATGTCATCTTTAAAAAGCTAGATGATACTTGGTGGTTACAATGTCTACCGTGCAAAGCTACTTGATACTTGGTGGACACAAACTGTCTACCTTAAAAAGCTAGATGATACTTGGTGTTTACAAAATGTCTACCGTGCAAAGCTACTTGATGTCTGCCTTAAAATGCCTTATTTTACTTAATGGTTACAAAATATTTACCGTAGAAAGCTCGATGATATTTGGTGGTTACAAAATGTGTGCCTTCAAAATCTAAATGATACTTGGTGGATTCAATATGCCAAGCCTAGTGTCTACAATCACTTATTTTCGCCTGAAGTTGATGGGCAGTGGGATATTCATCAAGTCGTTTTAAAGTTGAAAATAATTAGTAAGAGATAAACAACAAACACAATAGTTAAGTTTGTCTCTCTGTTTCACTCAGTTCATTGAATCTTTCCTCTCTCAGTAAAACAATCCCTGGCTAATTTCGTCAATATTACCCAATACCTCAGAGAGCAAGACCCGACGTAAGAGGGAATGATTTTATTCTCTATTATAGAATGGACATCGAGGGTTTGTCGGTGTCTGGGTGACCGGCAACATGTCACTTTAAACCTATTTGATAGCATTTAGTATTCATGTTTTATGTAAACAGAACGTGTACAGATAAACCGCTAGAGGGCGCTGTCAGCGGATTACCATTAGTCGGGGGTGTCCGGAATTGATCTATGTCTCCCCGGAGATAAACAGGAGGTGCCGAAAGCAAATTCAGAGCACGTCCTGTTTTCATGACGTTACAATTAATTCCATGGTCTCTTGAGGTTAGCTGTCTATGGGAACAAGTGTTATATGATATAAAATGAAGGATTACACCAGCAGATGGGATAACCTGCCTTGTAACCGATACGCAGACCAGATTTAACTGGCTGTGTTTTTATACCCAGCAGTTATGTTAGCAATTTGTATGGCGATAAGATTTGTCTAACAACAAAAACGTTGACGATCCTCATGACCCATTATGCAATCGACGAACAGTTTCAACATTCACTTTTATTTATAGTTTTATATTAATTCCTGTGTGATACATGGTAACGTAAGAACAGCTATTATACCGTGCTTTATTAGTTGAAGTTACGGTTCTCTCTTCATAATGATCCAGCTATATATACTATAGTTGAATTGGCCTACATACTGACAGACAATACACGGTACATCTGTGCTTTGGATATATTAAATGCCGCGATATAAGGATATCCAGTCAAGATTTCCCAACCGACATATCATTATGATGTTTTCTCTTCAAGCAATATGCTAATTAATAGATTGAATAAGTGATCATGTTACACACAATGTTTTAATAAACTCCTCGATTTTTTGCACTTTACATTGAGATAAGACTTATTATTATAGTTATAATGGCGCTCCATGACGCCCACCTTCTCTCGCCAAGGGTTTTATATCAGAGCTACTCTGTATTACAACCCTGGGCATATAATTCACATACAACGAGAGTTCCAGCTACGCCATCTGGCGGATAAACTTTGTTTAACTTTGTATAGCAGTGTTCGCATATATAGGACGATTTGGTGTCTGTAGCGGTAGGTGCACGGAGTCGGCTGAATACCCCAAACAAGTCCGAAAAAAATTAACCGTCTTCCCTTTTTCGACAATACATCACCACACGCTCTGCAATTTTCGTTATTGACAGCCGCCGCTTTTTTCACTAGCCGAGTCTTCTTAAAACACAACATCTGATTGGATGCGTAGAAGTTTCCACGCATACAATCAATCGCCAGGACGCCGAGTCCCATTATACATGAATTATCCGCAAAGGGTTGTAACGCAGAGTCTTGGCTACAGAAGATGCAAGACGCCATGCAATACGTAGGTTCACAAAAGGTCATTGGCTCAATTGTCCAATAAAAAGGTAATTAACAACGAGAGTCCACGAAAATCAGCGGCTTGTCGTTTCCAAGATAAGGAACAGAAATGTTTTCTTAGACCGACCTACATATTCTACACAGTTGAGGGGAATTATTTAGATATACTTTTAAACAGATCCATAGAGTTTTAATACGCTTTAATTACCTTAATGATAGTGTTTTCATCAACTTGATACTATTTGGTTTTTATGGGACCAAATCAATTTGAACTTGATTTTTTATGCATAGATTGGAAGGCTGATTGTCTGTCGTGCGGGTTCGGGTCGAGGTAGATGGGTGTTCCTCCCGTTTCTGGTTCAGTCTACAATTGTCATTTCATGTATGTGTTTATTTCCGCAGAAACGAGCCATACGGTGGTTAAAAATGTCATGTCTTACTTTACTGTTCAGCCTCACCACAACCCATGTGAAGAAAGCTTGTTTGAGAGTAATGATACAGTTCGTCTAATTCTAAATGGAATCTAGTCAGCGTTGTTTGGCAAACGCTAACAGGTTTATTCGCCATTCTTGTACTCACTCACAGAAATGGTATCATTTGAGTCGACTGTAAATCTGATAAACACGCATTGCTACAACCGCAAACTAATGTCAAGTTGACAACGACTGTTCGGTGGACTTGGTAGGTAGGTGTCCTGCCCAGTGGATTAAAGGGTCGTTATATTGAATTTCCCAGCACTGATCTATTCGCCTTAGGAATTAACACTAAAATCTTGACGCTTTCACAGTAAACACAGTATATGTAATTTGCTACCTGACTGAATGTCGATATGTTTCTGTAGCTCTATTCAGTTTGGTTGTGATTGGGCCAATAAACTAGAGATACTTCCTCAATAGGGTATTAGAGCTGATTCAGCTTTCCCAAAAGCCATTAATTATCATGAATATTAATGTCCGCATTAACTAATACCGTAATCTCGATTTCTATTTCGTTGTCGGAGAGGTCCGGCATATTATAAAAGCGCTGATAGGAATTAGGTAAAAGATAGCTACAGCATTATATCCAGTTGATTTAGCCTGTGTGCAAGGTTCATACTGTGCTAATTACGAGTCTCTGACATTTGCACTGATAACAATAACATTAGTTATGATAACGCCGTGACATTAACTCTGATTCAAATACAGTTTCTGTGGCATAAATTTCACCGTTGAGTATTGGACCATTTCTGGTAGGACCTGATGTAGAGTGGCGTGAGTTAAAGTCATGTGGGCTTTAATACCTACAGCTGACATAAGGGTGTTACATACACAGGGCCAAAGTAGCATTTAATCCGATTAACAATATTCAGAAACGACTAATGACAGTTATTAATGTTGATAAATGCTATTAGCTATCGATACTTCAACTATCGTAATCAATAGTTTAAATGATATTGTTTAATCTGTTGCGACGGTAAGGACAATGTTATCAGCAGTAATAGGCTACATAACTTACTAATTGCGTCCTGAGTTAATATGAATAAGCAAACTAATATCAGGTATTAGAAATATTTAAAAATTATTCATCGACCTGTTTCAGCTACCTGTATCGAGCGTAAGCATTTGTCTGTAAAATGTATGTTTCACAGCGAACTGAATTACTCTTATTTCATTGGTATATAGTCAACGTAGCCATGGAAACTGTTCCTTCTGTATATGTAATTAACTATTGGCAATTGATTTCCTCCACACTACGCCCGATTATTCTATTAATGACTTCCGGTTGAACTGGTCGCGGAAGTTAAGTTAGTTTGTGTTACAGAAGAACCAAAACTAACCAGAAAAGACAAAACGAGGCTCCAAGATAAAGGGGCCTCGTATATAGTTCTTTCATAAAAACAGCCACGGGGTCAATGAGCATGCGCGTTATTGTTTTCTGATGGAACTAACGCCTCCTCAGTGTCGAAATGATAATACGGTATTATTGTTTGATACTATACGTCTATGTCAAAAGAAAAATGACAAGCTGGGTAGTAAGCAGGTCCCCGCTAAAGACTCATTTTGAAAATCAGTTTTTCCTATTTAGGTTTGAAGAGAGGTACTTCCTTCAAAGAGGAGCGGTCATGGTGCTCGGAAGCAATTCTGACTGCTAAGAGTTGAATAAAACTAAATGTTTATTTTGAAGACAAGTTTCAAATAGAAGGTGTGTTGCGGTATTGTCGTCCGATCCCATCCAGGATGAAGGGTGACATTACAAATTTTAAGTTAATTGGAGATTTTGTTTTGCAGTTATTGTTTTCACAATCGTATGCCAGACGTGAATATTACAAAATATGCAATGGCGGCCATACTATTTTGTGGAACTATATTAAATACAACCACATCTGTGTTAAAACAACTAAGTTTATAATTGAAAACCGAATTTGTTTTCAGGTTATTTTCATAACACAGATGCATAGATTTGAATCTTATAAATATGACTGATGCACATATTGTTTTGCGGAATTTAAATCCCAGCAGATGTCCCAACAGGAGGAAGCTATTTACCGAGATTTAAATTAGTCCGTGAACTCCCTATCAAATCTGGAGTTCACAACAGATAGGCTTGAATATTGCCAAATAATGCAAGGGCGGTCATACTGTTTTACGAAATTTGGTGAAATCCAATCTTAATTTATTTTACGAGGATGAGCCTTTGGCCATCGGCCACTTCTCTTCCACAAACATAACAATAACAACAATAGTAAACATAGTAATACATACCGAGAAATGTCAAATGTCAGTTCATTTAATTCAAGTTAAATGTTTTACAATCTGGATCCATTTTTGTTTTCTTATATTATAAATATTGTGTCAAAAATTTACACTGTTACAGAACCCGACACTGTTTTATATAATAAATGTAATAAATGACGGCTTATAATTATAAATGATGTTATTAATATTTCAATCAATATTTCATATGTTAAAGCATTGGAAAACGTCAACCAAATTAATTGTTTACTAAGTTAGGTTCATATATTCACATCCAAGCGTGTTGAAAAAACGCAGTAACGACCATATTGTTTTGCGGGATTTGATGAAGTGTAATTCAATCCGTCGTCTTAACAGCTCAAGCTATAAATGCAAGATTGAAGTTAATCGCGGAATTTGTTTTCAACCTAGCAATCAACAGTGTTAGCAAACATTTCTGAAGGACGGACGTGATCGTGGATAGAACAAGGGCGAAACAACAACTCCTTGTCGTTAACTTGATCAAAGGCTTTACTGGCATTTAAGAGAGCGTCAGAGTTGAACATGCTGATTAGTCTTCTCCTTAAGTACTCTGATCAGTGGTATGATGGAGAAGATGATTTAGGTTTTAAGCTTAATTTGTAGTCGAGTGTTTTACATCGCATATGATAACCGCATCAGAAAGCTATAGGAGGTCAGGGATACAAGTCGGTAATCGAAAGTCTCAAATCTAACAACCATGGATGATACATGGGGGCTAATTGAAATAAACACATACGTCTATTAGGATTTCCTGGAGCTCTAGAAACAAAATTTCAGGCAGTAAATCAAGGTAATGGTCACATAAAGTTTTTACGGATCAGTTATGTAAAAGCTTGCTGTCATAACTCCCTCTTTAACTTAGACGATGCGCCGAAACCTATCACAAATAAAAGAGAAAAATAACGTGCAGACACCAGACACGGTCCTCTGTAGCATTTTTGCTCGCGACAGGGATATAATTTTGACGAAAGTTTGACCCACCATCCACTGGGTGAAAATGTATTAAAGACGAATTTATAATTTTCAGTTTCAATTTGAACTGAGTTATGTGTAGACTCCAATGTACCTGGTGAGTATTAAAGGGAGATGCATATTAGAACACCATGTCAACGTTGTCAATCACTATTGTATTGCTGGTGGAATAGTATAATCAGATGGACAATACAATTTGAGCCAATTCATGAGTCAATAAAATTGGTTTGATCGGATATTAGGATGTTAGATTTAGGTACATATTAATTGTTTTCACAAATCATTTAACGTTTTAATTTCATTTAATATTGATGGATTGACTAATAATCTACAATGTTAAATCATCTTCACTCCATGTCCTTTTTCACAGTCAATACTGTAATAGATCTTGTATGACGGCTAGTATAAGATACCTATGTAACATGTGCCCCAAACAACAATACTATACGGTGCAAGGGGCAGCCATTACGACAGGCCTTTAACAGATTACGGCTCATCATCAATATCGGGCACCTGTTTCTTTATGGTATATTTGGAGAAAGGTCTCTGTTAATAGAATCCCCAGGTTGTATATATGTAATCTCTTCAGTGAATGTATAAAGTATGTTGGTTAGGAGTACGTTATACTGGCATCATTCCACTTCTATAAACACGAGATCGCCCAGTCTGGGTTTTGTTGACGCGATGGAATTGACTGGGAGGGGAAAAGTCAACACCAGCCAATCAACATGGAATAATAACCGGAAATTCTCTCCAGAGGCTGGTATAAACACGCCGGCTTATTCTTACGGAAGTGTTTTGAGGGAAACGCACGGGAATATGTGTTTATCGTTTCGGCTTATTTTAGTTTGCATTATTTTGAACCTCTGTAGGCGTTTTGAGTAGAAATTTACCCACGACACAGATTATAATGTCCTAGAAAACCAAGGATCTATTCACAAAACAATGGCCTGAAGGCGTACTGTTGGTGCTTGTGTGCTACTCAAAAGTAAACTCATTGGTATCGCGTTGCGGCAAACCATAGTTGGTGTATCTACCTCTAATGTTTATATCGACAAGATTCAACATTTACCTCAATAGTTGCTTGGTATTATCTATAGTACATGGTATAAGAATACTTATTCTTTAACGACCAAAGCAGTTTCTCTGTAATGCTGCTTTGGCTGTCAATAAGGTCTAAAGCATTAGGAGGTTGAAGGGATTCTACATTATTTTGTCGAAATGTAACGGTTTGTTGTAATTGTGCCGCAGGCATTATTCTGGCTGCAAATCGCATTATATTTTCACCCATTACCGGTTGTCTGTTTTTTTATAACTCACCGCGAGACAAAAAAAACCCACAGCAAAAAAACGACAATACAACAACATGCGAGTACCACATGACAACGACAGATTTCAGACTCCATCGATTTATTCTAGCAAATTAAATTTAACAGTTAGAATGTGAAGTTAAAGAAGTCTTAGAATATTCTGTGTAAAGGTAGGCCTATGTTATAGCTAGGTCTTATACCTCGACGAAGTATACACGGGCTGTATCTGGATTTCATAACCCCTTATTCACTGTGTCGCGACATAATGGTACTGTGTTGATTCTCCGAGTTTGCAACAAAAACATGACCTGCTCTACCAGTTCGATTTTCTTAAATATCATAAATTGCGAATTTGTCCAAAATTAACCGTCCAAAGCGTCGAATTTGAAACAAAAAATTATTAGCTACTTGCTTCAAACATATGCTGTCGATTGCAACACATAGTACCTTGTAAGTTATAGTCACGTGTTTTGAGGTTTATAATCCACTTCATGGAATCATATTTTCTAACTCTCCATTCCGAGCTCCCCTATATCTTTATTAGAACACGGCAGAGTATTTCAGACGGCGTGAATGGACTGAGTGGCCGTCACTGCCCGTAACTTGCTCCCTACTCGCGCTGATAACACGATGTAAGGAGAAATATTAGCTGGATCGATGTGTTCAGTGAGACTCCATCACGTCAAGGAATGCACGAGGGTATCATTTGGAAGTTTCCCAACACTCATATCTGCATATCCCGACATGAACACAGTATAGAAGTGTATCTACATCAGTAACGTACTCACATATCTGCTGGGAACACCTTTCTCCTGGCTTCTATATTTTGCCTCAAACGCTGATATAGAAATTACATAACAAGTATCTTTCGATTGATTGGTTGGTTGATGTTTCGCGCGTGTTTCAGCCTATTCCACTTAAAAATATGACGGCGGTTAATATAGCTATAGCCTACCCTGTCAGTTACACATCAGATATTTCATCTATTTCGAGATTAAGTAAGTGATTTCAACCACCAGCGGTACATTCAAACAGTTAATACGCTTCTTGGAGTGGTATTTATAAGCAGAGATAGTAATATAATAAGGAAGTTTTTTTTATGGATATACAACTTTTGGATTTATTGACGAGCGTACGTTTCAGAGCATATATACTAGCACTTTTTTCAAGTTAAATGTTAGTATCGGGGTGCTTGGAAGCACTGCTAGTATCTGCTCCGAACAATGATAGTATCGGCCGGACGGTTCTAGTATCCGGTCCGGCCGGTTCTAGTATTAGTTCCGAACGGTTCTAGAATCTGATCCGAACGATTCTAGTATCTGCTCCGAACAATTCTAGTGTCTGCTCCGAACGGTTCTAGTATCTGCTCAGAACGGTTCTAGTATCTGCTCCGAACGGTTCTAGTATCTGCTCCGTACGGTTCTACTATCTGCTCCGAACAATTCTAGTGCCTGTCCCGAACAATTCTAGTGTCTGCTACGAACGGTTTTAGCATCTGCTCCGAACAGTTGTAGTTTCTGATCCGAACGGTTCTAGTATCTGCTCCGAACTGATCTAGTATCTGGTCCGAACGGCACTAGTATCTGCCCCGAATGGTTCTAGTATCTTCTCCGAACGGTTCTAGTATCTGCTCTGAACGGCTCTAGGCCGCGGCCGTGACGTAGTGGTTAGCGAGTGCGCTTTCTCACGTCTACTTCGATGTACTGTTCATGGGATCGAGTCCGTCTGTCGACCCTCGGGTATATATGAGTGAGTCACAAGATGTGGCTCCGGCAATCACGGGGGTGGTTTTCACGAGGTTTCTTTCCGGTTTCCATCATCAAAGGGCAAGGAACAGTGTGAAGTGGACAATCCGTCGTCAAATAAGTGAACTACCCTTGAATACGACGTTAAACCCCAATCAAACAAACAAACAAACCGAACGGCGCTAGCATCTGCTCCGAACGGTTCTAGTATCTGCTCCGAACAATTCTAGCATCGGATCCGAAACGTTACTCGTCAATATTTCCAGAAGTTATAAATATCCATAAAACTACTTTGTTAAGTAAATAAATTGCTAAGCGGAGACCCGAGTTCAAAATGTGCTTTCTCTGCAATACAAATATAAAAATGTTACCCGTCCAACCCCAAACAAACAACAATAGTACCTGGTAGTGTTATAGCTCTTAAAATGTTACTGGTCCAACCCCAAACAAAACCAACAATAGTACCTGGTAGTGTTACAGCTCTTAAAATGTTACTCGTCCAACCCCAAACAAACAACAGTAGTACCTGGCAATAATTAACTTTTTTCACAGTAAGAGACGCGATAACACTAAATGCTATAGCTATTTATTAGATCGAGTGGGAACCAGTAATTAGACGACTTCTGACGACTTGGTTTCTAATAGCTACCTCCTCGTCTCTCATTAGCTGTCCGTCAATCAATTATCTGTATCACCATACTCAAATCACTGCTCTGTGAAGAAATTTGACCGTTTGCCGTCAAAGTTATTTTCATCTCTGTCCTGTCAGCTGTATTAACATGCGATTAATTATTTTTTTTATTTTATCACTTCTGCCTATATTCTACATATGGGAAATTAGTTTTGTTTTTATTTTACTTATGTACAATTATTTTTCACATATTATTTTTTTCACAATTCTCATATGTAAAATAAAAAGTATTCTAATAATTTCTTTAACATATGTAGAATTCTTTTCAACATATATAAAAAATCAACATACATGAAATTATTTTTTACATCAGTTAAATAAAACACATATTTCATATAAACTATTTCATATAAATATATGTAAAATAAATATTACACATATTTGAAATTCTTTTGAAAAAAAACTTTTCCATATATGTAAAATTGTTTTTCACTTATGTGGAAATATTGATTCCCATATGTAAAATAAAGTCATTTATTTTACATATGTGAAAAATAATTCAACATATGTATAATAAAGATAGAAGTGGCTAAAACGGCTTTGGATGTTGCTATGGGTGTATTGGCACAATGTTACATGGCCACGGTGTTGGATGCACTTTGATGTAGACATACGTCAATAATATAAGATCAGAGCCATGTATAACCAGTGATGTGTCCAGGACGCCATCGCAATCGGAACTAACTGCGACAGATTTAACTCAAGTTGCTACGTGTAAATAAAGAGGCCTTGCTATACGTCTACTGCCTTCAGCTAACAGGTACATATTTACACTGTGTCGCCAAACTTAGACCATGCAGAGTTTTCTGAAAATAGCCCTTGTTTTGTCCGAACAGTTGCTACAAGGAAATAGATTTGCTTGTCCAATTTATTTCGCCTCAGGGATTCCGCATGACCGCGTGTACCAGTTGAGTTGCACGGATTTAACGAGTACAATCTAATAGGAGTATAATTTAGTGCCTAATTAACCGTTACACTGATCGTCTATATACAGCCTATATGTTTACTTTATGTATAAATATAATGTATTTTAATTTATTTTTGTGCTTATCTATAAATAGTAAATTTGTTTCGCGTGGGTTGTGCACGACGTCAAGCTTATAACTTAAGGGTGGTGTCAATCACTTAAAAGCAGTTTATTAGTAATGCAGATTGTTAATTCTATCGAATGGTTATCGGTGCGGAGCAATGAGAAATAGTAAGTGAAATTGATTTCTTGACGAGTCCTGGAAGTGATTGAGTTTGAGTGACGGGTAATAAACAGCCATGTGCTAACTGCAGATTAAAACAGTAGGAATTGAACGCGCACCTTGTCAATTGGAGCAGTGGTAATAGTCAACTGTTTCTAAAACCAGAGATTCAAAATACGAGTTATCCTGCCATCGAATTAATCTATCATATTTAAGTTGTGATGATATCAAAATATGACTGTGGGAATATACAAAATACGAGTAATCAAGATATCGAATTAATCTATCATATTGAAGTTGTTGTGTATAGGGATATCAATATATACGCATAGGTGAAATGTCACAAGAAAGTGTTGAATTTTTAAAAAAATATCGTTTCTTGTGTACAATGGCCATGGATGATTATGTTTCTCAATGCTTCTGGAATGGGACAA
>JAVFBX010225101.1:0-11136 GCA_034783855.1 Mopalia kennerleyi | reverse complement strand
CTTCAAAGAACCAATAAAGGTTCGCTATATGATCCACTCCGAAGAACCTTTAAAGGTTCTAACTAGAGCCTTTTTTTCTTAGAGTGGCTGGTTTATATCGATGTGATGAAATTCTACCAGAATCTACTGGTGGAAATATATCGACTTTTTAATCCACTTCTCACATTAAAGTACATCGATATCTCCACGTAATGTTAATGTCACTTATAAAGTCACTTATTTATTCTATTTTTGGAAGAAACTCAATTAGGTAGCCAAATATAGACAACAATTACTAGTCATGTATACATGGAATTGAACATGAATATAAGCGTTATTGACAGAAGATTGATGGAAGATATCTAACCTAACGATTAAGAACGAACACTCTCCGGTTCATGGTTAAAAAATTACCTCACAAATTTTCCTGAGCCAGGACGAACATGTCTCGGGAAGACGTACTATAAAGCTGGTGTCTCCATGGTAACAAGAAACTAAAGTGCCTTGATCTTGACTAGATAAGTTTCAATCGGTTCTAATTAGTAGTAATTATTTCGATGATGAATACGCAGCAAACCCTCTCATCGCTCATGAATCAGGGGGCCTTTAACATCCATATTATCACAGTAACAAACTGATCGGGACACGGAGTACAATGTGCACGCAGTCGCACTTGTCAACTGAAAAGTTATACTCGCCACAGGCGACATATCGCTTATCATACACTTTACGGAGTGTTAGGTTTTGAAAGGCATTTAGAAGATGGGTACATTATTAGAAAAATATGGCAATAATGGAACTTTTTAGGTTCTTCAGTCAAGGCTCTGGTGGAACCCTTTATGGTTCAGTATGGAACACTAACAGCAACTGTTCCAAATTATTTATCCCGTTTTTATTATATCAAATAGTCGTGATTTGTCGTGATAGTTCCATATATATGGTTCCATCTTTTCTACGGAATCGTTTTTGCCATTATGTTTCCATACAGATGGCAATATCTTCTCTAAAGAACCCCCAAAGAACGGTTATTTCTAACAGAATAACATAATTAAACAATTTCTGGATAACCACTTCTTGTTTTGTGATAGAACACAGGGTTTCAATACATATGCCTGTATTATCATCAGTTGTAAATTGACTAAAAAGAGGATAGGATGACAGATATATACCTGAGTAAAGTCGTTAAATAAAGAAGGTCAAAGGTTCTAGCGCACAGTGTGGACTATATAACCATAGATAAGATTACTAACATGCTACATGTATAATACATGTACAGAGTGTTGTTTTAGTGATATCTACCTACCTAGAGCTACACCTATAAGTACATAAAGTGTCAATAGATGGTTATCAAAGGACTTCAAAATTCGAACAAACGAAAAGCGATGACTCAGGCTTTATTAAAGTATCAACTTTAAACTTAAAACTCTTCATTACTATTAAAAAAAAGTAAGTACATTCAATGTTGGAATTAGTATGATGCATCTAAAGCTTGGAAACAGCTCCGAATAAATGCATCGATTGAAAGCATTGGAATAAATCTTCGGTCCGTTGCCTTTAAATCGTTCGGAAATTAGGGTTATCTGTTTCATAGCTGATTTCACGCTTTAAGTTTTAAACCAACACACTGACAGTTGCAACAAATTGCGCCAGCAAAATAAGTTTATTAGCTTGCTTGTTTCTGATATGTTCCTGGCTGCCGGTAACTTTAAATGAATGGAGGACATTTGTTCAGTCCATACAGATGGTCAGATCGACACTATCGACTACTTTTTTACATGCATTCGCACTGGAATACCTTTCCTTGGTAGTTTTCGGAAATATGATATTGTTTAAAAGGTTCTGCAACTAATAGGTTTGTGCGAGTTGTCTGGATGAGTGTTTTTCTGTGGGCTACTGGTCGGCCAACGATGCTCTCTATTGAATTCCCATACAATGCAACATTGGAGTTATAATTCTCACAGATGCATTTCTTAATGACACATCTTCATTTCTTAATGACACATCTTCATTTTGAATATTCTGGCCTTCAACTTCTCAAACAACCACGCCTATAAGTGAATGGGGCTTACGCTTATCCTATAAACTCTATATATAAAGTCTTCCAGGAAAAAAAATCCGTGGGTTTCTTCATTCTGCGCATGGCTCGATCGAGCCCTGATTCTTGGCGAGGATACAATTTTCTTGGAGAATCAATGTCCCTATCTTTACAACTAGCGAATTAGGCGGGGCTTGTTTCCTGAAGGCATAGATCACGTGAGTTGTATGAGGACAAGAAATCCATTGACAATACTTCAAACTCTTCGCCATTACAATCAATAACCAATAGAAACTAGATGAATGGACCCGCATATATATACTTGAAATAGATAATCAAGCCTTATGACGAATATGTGAATATAAATTGAAAATGGGGATTCTGAAAATAAAAAGATTAGACAAAAAAAATCTTGAAGTTACTGTCCTTCAAATATACTGAATACCCCTGCTTTAGTCGTTACACAGACACAGTTTAATTTTAATGCATGCAATTTTAAACCTATTTAAGTTTTAAAAAATGTGAATACATTATCGACATAAAGCTTTCTTGGCATCAACAGAAAGGTTATTTAATCTAATCTACACAAACGACGCTCGCTGAAGACGGTTTTAATTTGTCATTTGACAGACCGTGCATGGGTCAGAACGATATTTGTCAGGGCTTAATTCAATACATTAGTTTCTAGCGGAGATCTGAAGAATGGAATTGGCCTCTACTAATGAAGCAAACGTTGTTGAGGTGCGTGATCAATAACAGATTTCCTCGTTATTTCCTTGCTTCAAATGATTTCAATTACTTGAGGATGTTTATCATTTTATATCAAACGTAAACTCAAACTTACCTTGATTTTAGCAGGAAAGGAGTTAAATACGGGTCACCAATCTAATCGTGTATGCTTTTCTCCAGTGACTTTGCATTACAGGCCGATAAGCTCGCATTCCGTTATTCTTCATCCGCGTAAAGCCGCAAGATCTTACAGAACTACTTTGCCTTAAGAAGAGAATCAATGGAGGCTGTAAAACGCAGAAAGAATTTCCTTCGTTTCCGGTATTAGTTCTGTGTTGGATAAGCTAAGTCTCTTCAAAACGAGTGACTGATACTGTGTTATAACTGAAGATTCCTCAATTTCACAAAGATTTTAACAGCTTAAATTAGACTGATACCTGTCCACATTCTCAGAACTTCTACCGTAATTAACAAGACAGCGTTGGCTGATAGACCGATACTGGTCCAGGCACCCAGAGAATACACCCCTTCCTTTCAGTAGCCAGAAACGAAACAGCAACTTGAGAGAGCTGCGATCCGCGCGGTCATGTGAACAATGGCTCAAATCAATGATAACCACTCCCACATCACGGGGTCTTCTAGCAATGCACCCAGATAACTGGGCAAAGCCAACACGTGTACGGTAACGAGTGGGTGGCAAATTGACTCGACAACACTTTTTTAATAAATGCACAGAAGTTGCCAATCCAAGAACACAACCAAACGAATTGTCACTCACTTGCATGGGAGTTTAGGGGTAACTGATTCTTCTAATTTGCTGTTATGGAGTAATATCAATGAATTTTGGTTTTACTGTTCATTGCCACAGGGGCATTGCGAGCTACACCAAGACAGGACATTGAAACAAACTGATTCAAACAATACACACCGAAGAATCAGCTCTGCCCATTCATTATATTTATCATTTTCTTATCAAAAGAACAAGCTAACAAAAAAACTCCGTGAAAGCAGAGAAATCCTTAATTCGATAGTTCTCGACAGTTTGTTTTTCTCAGCAGTGATTTTAGGCTCGCTAACGCCAGCAAAAACTTTCTTTGATGGATTACAATTTTATGGATTAACAAAGAATTGTGGTGCTGGGGATAATTTAGCCTCTCTGTCTAACAATGTAATCTTAACTAAAATCAATAGTTGTAGTATGGCTGTAGTCCTAACGAAGCCAGCAACCATGTTATAGCTGAGACGAACGGCTGGTCACGGCTCCACGCAGCTCACACATTATTTGATAGAACATTTTGAGGCAGCCATGTGTGTGCAATCTGATGTCAGGATAACTGCGCTAACCAAAGTCTAGCAACATCTCTTGTCTTCCTTACAGCTCATAAAATACAAACATGACAATTATGGTGGTCTTGTCAGGAAATATAACAGCTGTTCGATGACGCCAGATTAATCACGTTAAACAATGCTTTATAGGAGCGCAGTCTTCAGCACACCTATGCCATCTTAATATGCCTACTTTCAGTTTCGCAAATTTGCAAACAATAAGCGACTGATAGCTTTGTATTTAGCACCAACTTCAGGAGAATTAATTTCCTGTGCTGTTGATTTCAGTCTAATGTGGCACATTATTAATAGGTTTAAACATAATAACTCTTGATACTTCTTAAAGCGAAATTAATTCATTTTCTATGTGTGTTTGTAGTATCAAACATGGAGGTCTTTATTGCTAATTCATCTGCCCTCTATCAGTCACAATATTTTTTTTTCACGCAGTTTTCCCCAAATACCACCATCACAACTGAAATTTTCACAAGTACGACATAAAACACCAAGTATTTCAATCAAAACATTACCAAATATTTGGAGAAACTGATAGGCATCTTAGAACTGTCATTACAGACGAATATCGTTAGAGATTGCGGAGTTAAGGGGTTGTTTTTCTTCTCTGTCTTTTAAAAGCGTAAGACCTATGAAACAAGGCTTGTTTTGTGTCGGTTACAGGTCAGGAAAGGTTTTACCTCGAGATGTATAATAAGGTTGAAAAGAGATATTTGATTTTACGTTTTCTGTCAAGCGAATAACGCTGTAGCTAGACTTTAATATTTGCAGGGACACTGGATAGTTGGCAAAGGCGTTCAGAATGAGCTTCCTGGCGTCATAAAGCATTCACAAATTGCGCGCAATTGCTACTAGGAGACCTTTTTAAACCTATTTTGCCGCGGAGGCAACTGCGAGTGCAAAACGTTACAAAGCCTTAGTATAAATTACTATCTTGGTGTGCTCAGAGCTAAGGGACGAAAAAGAAGCCGATCTGGTTGACGTCTCACGATTGTCTCGTCACTGTCACCAGTAACGTGGAGGGAGACTGCTTTCAGCCATTAGGCTGGTACGCTTTATATGAATATAATTACCTTTATTACGGCGATAAATCCCGACCAACCAAACAAACATAATATGAAGTCAAATACATTTCCAGACGGTTTCTTCTGTCTGCAACCAGTGATGGTCCCGAAATCAAGAATGGTCGTTAATAGAATATGAAATCGCTAATCCAGGATTGGTGATAGGTCTTCAATATAGAGAGACATCGTCTAATTCAAGATTACACCTACTAGCTCTTGAAACACCTGGTCTCTGAACTATCGGAGTAGCTGAAAGAGAAAGTGGGTATAGTTAACGATGAGAATACACTAGTAGGCTATTTTGCCAATTGAAATAGAATCTGTCAAAACTAAGAAAGCGTTATCCCAAATTAACGAAAATAATATTAATATTTACTGTCTTAAAGACACAAAAACCAATCAACAACAAAAAAAACGTTAGCACAGGTTGGCTTCTTGTTTAAGCTTAGTTCTGAGAGAATCAGGCCTCCCAGCCTATATGGATTTGGGGGGAGGGGGGGGGGGGTAAAATAAAGCATTTTTTTAAATATACCTGCTTGTAAGACACAATCAAAACTCAGTGTGATACAGTTATTGATAAATCAATATCAATATCCATCCAATTTTGCCATTTGGAGTCACTCTGACCAATATAATTATGCAAGTTTTCAGGTTCTGTTGTTTGCTTTTGTTTCTAGAAACCCAAAATGATTTTTATATCAGAAATGTACAAATATTAACCATATTATGACAAACATTATTGTCCTGTTTGTTTCGATGTAAAGGAAACTAAAATTTCCGAATTATACCATACGCATTTTTCATTTTATTTTTCAATATATATGCTTCATCAATAGCAAAATCCCCATAAATGACATTTTTCAGTTAAGAAAAAGAGACTTATATGACAAGGGGCATTTGACACTCCACATTCGAATCTTTAAGGCAATCCATATCCATGTTAGAAGATTAAATCGCTTTTTTTCTACGACCAAATTCCATCTTTTGAAACATTTCAAATTAGAGCTATTGCTTTTCCACTAAGTGCCTTCAAACAGGTTACGACGTTTAGTTCACCGATAAACACATTGTTGAGGAATTCTGCGTGAATATGAAACCATTTACATATAGTCTGTGACGACTTCTATGGAGTTATACTCAGCTGTCTACAATCAGCACGTTGTTGGTTGATTGCTTCGTTTCCTAATTACTTTTAACAGAGTGTGTCGTGGAGTTAGACGTACTCGTTATCACAGGTAAACTCTAGATGTGTGTAAATACTACCAATCTCTACCGGATTAATCAATTCTCTAGCCAGTAACTAAATAGAAAGTAATGAAGCGCCGCCAAAATGACGACCATGGATTGTTAACAGTGTACTAATGGTCGCACTTGTTTTGCTTTGTAATACCATGTGATAGAGTCGAAACCGTTCTTAATTACCTCTGTTTCCTTATTGATACGGCCTCTGGTGTTGCCAATTCGCTCTCAAAACGGAACGATTCTAACAAAATTATGCCTTTGCTAGATTTATTTCTACTGAATCAGTATATATATTTGGACAAACTAAGTCGATGTTTTCCATTGTAAAAACTGTTCATTAAACTAAGGAATGAAGTGCTTGTCAAAGTTGTATCAATCCTAGTTTCAAAAAGGCCTAATTATATTTAAAGAAAAGGGGAAAATGTTTCCCTCTGAAATTAAATACTCCAACCACAATCAGCTCACCATGCGGAATGGTTAATTCTGCAGAAGTACAAGACTACAGATTGTAATTCGGTCTCTTGCTGACAGAAGTACAAGTGTACAGATTGTAATTCGGTCTCTTGCTGACAGAAGAACAAGTCTACAGATTGTAATTCGGTCTCTTGCTGACAGAAGTACAAGTCTACAGATTGTTATTCGGTCTCTTGCTGACAGAAGTACAAGACTACAGATTGTAATTCGGTCTCTTGCTGACAGAAGAACAAGTCTACAGATTGTAATTCGGTCTCTTCCTGACAGAAGTACAAGTCTAAAGATTGTAATTCGGTCTCTTGCTGACAGAAGTACAAGGGAGATTGGAATTCGGTCTGTTTCTGACAGAAAATACAAGTGTACAAATTGTAATTCGGTCTCTTGCTGACAGAAGTCCAAGTCTACAGATTGTAATTTGATCTTCGGATCTAAATAGTAAATTACATCCCCGGTATATTGTATTGTCGCTAAGTATACATGGTCCATACTTACATAGATCAAGTCTCTCAATAGCGTCTAACCTTCCTCATTTTCTCCCTGCCCTTTTAAACGTTAAAACAATCAGTTCTGAAACTACAGAATGGTTGTATTAAACTCCACCCTAAGATACATCTTTGGTATTCCCATCCTCAAAACGAGTGTAGGAAAGGTCTCCCACCCCCCTGAAAAATTCCCTTTGGACACCATCAAGTACCATCTAGATGTTCAAGACAGACTGTAACTTTATGTTCGTCCCAGGTAACCTAGCCATATGGCGAGGATCATTGTTTCCAGGACAATTACAGGAACATACAGCTGATTTAAAATGTGTTATTGTTAACTGAACATTGAACAGAATGTTTATTTAAGAATAATTAAACTTGCAAGTAACTTTTTAAAAGAACAGCATCAGGTGTACCAACTCGAAACCAAGTGACGGTGTATTTATACAGTTCTGATTTGCTGAGTGACGACAATAATCAAGCGACTATCACTTTAAAGCATGGTCCATGCTCATTACCGCGACAGAGATAAGGTGGCGACGGTTAAAATCATATGTGAGCTCTTTTTTCCAGAAGGAATTAACTACCTTTATCCTGGTCAACAACAACAACACAGGAGGTAACAAAACATCTCGGCTGTGTTCACTAGATAGAAATGATGTACGAGTTAACACCGAGAGGCTGGGACGTGCCTGGGACTTCTTTCACGGCAGGCTTTGATGCATTCGTGTTTGTTTGCTTGTTTGTTTGTTTGTTTGTTTGTTTGTTTGTTTGACAGGGGTTTTACACCGTTCTTAAAGTTATTTCTCTCATATGATGGCGTGGCAGCATAACGGATGAAGGAAACCCCACTCCGCGTGACTGACAATAAATGCCACGAAAGGACAAGATGCAGTTCAAAGACGTCACTAACATATTCGCTTCTTGTTGCTCTTTAGATTTGAGACCACCAGACAAACACCAACGTCATTCCTTTTAAAACTGACAGTGTATAATTATAAGTATGACAGGTGACATATGAAGGACAACAATAATGAGAAAGGCGAGACGATAACTAGATCTACTAACGACAGTAACATATCGAGAAGTTGATCAAATTCTGGTTTTATATTAGATTGTTTGCTGATATAAGTCACACGTTATTCTTATCCAAAGTATTTAATTCTTAGTGTCATTCCTATAAAACAAAAACCTAAAACATTATATTAAATGCCACCAGGGGGAGCAAATCATTACTTGCGGTGGTCAGCAAGTAAGTCGAAATTCACTGTGGAATGCGAAGTTACTCCCCCTGTCCAAATGACAGTGGTTCGACGAATTATCTCCCCTTTCTATGTTTTCTGTACACATTCCATTTAAACGTAGTCTCGCATGAACCAGACCGTCGAGTTAACTTCGAACGCAGAGCGTCTGGTCGCATTGTACGTAATCTTTTGTTTGCGCGGATATCGAACAGTTTTACAAAAATATTTCAAAAATTAAATCAAACCTATCAATTCATTTACTAAAAAATTACTTTGGGATTTTATTTGTTGAAATTAGAAAGTATTCAGTCCGTACTTGAAAACACTTGTTACCCAGATAATTATAGTGTTCGATATCCGGACAAACAAAAGATTACGTACAATGCGGCCAGACTATTTTAAACGTTTTAGGACCTACATCGAGATTTCATGCGGATTATCTCGTTTTTCCGGTCCATATATTCGCCAGAATTTAATTCACAATCAAGTGTAGAAATGAAATATACTCCAAGATTTGCCAAATCACAAGCTTGATAAATCGAAATATAAATAAAAATTTGAAAAACATAGTTCCTGACTCCCGGGTTGAAGTCCAGCAGAAAAAAATGATGCAAATCTTATATACTACCATCGACTAGGGGGTGTCTTGGGTCAGGGGTTTTAAAAAAGGGTTGAATTAATTATATGCATTACGGTAACGCTGTGCGGACGGTGTTAATGAAAGATACTACTATAAACTCCTGTTTTGCACGGACTTCTACATTCACAATGAAAATAGTTCAAGCAGCGACTACTGGAGTCCTAAGTGGAAACCAATCCCTTCGAATGGCTTCGATATGCAACAGCAGGATTAAACTAGATGGCTAATAAACTGTCACATGTTTGAACAGTTTATTCTACGCTTGGAAAATGTGTTAATAAGTAATCAAATGTGTAGGCGTATGCCTTGTGAACCGACCCGACGAGGGCTGTGGAAGACATCAATGTATCACTCACAATCTCTTTACAAGAACAAAACCATACTTTTTTTTATCAGTTTGTCAGAAATGTCGAGATTGGATTTCCAAATTTGGAGGTTCAGTTTCTAAGTGAGAAGAAAGGGTAGTGAACATGCATGTGTACACTTTATAAATTTAGCATCATTTGTTGGGTAAAAGCGGATGTTGAAAAACTTCATATAATTATTGCATTGTGCAATGGTAGCATAAGACAGTATTAATTGAACAGGTCATAACCGAACCGGTTTCAAAAACAGTAAAAATTTGGGTTTTTTTGTTTAATTTGGATTTATATTGTACTTACACTATGGCGTGCCAGCAGGAGGCCAATAACTTTTGACTGGCTAGCATCCTTTGATTTTAAATGAAGACATATAGGCATATAACTTCGCATTTGGAGGTTTTTTAAATATTTCTACGCAGTTATGATTTCAAGTTATATTCCTATCTAGCCATCTAAATAAAAGTTATGCGATACGATATAGGAATAACGTCTATAGGACTGTGACTGCTCTTACTGTGGTAAAATTAATATCCTGTCTACCTAATGTAGCCTTTAAAATACCATATATAAATAAACCGTCAATAGTTTCGAACTCTGTCCGGTCCATTATAGGGCTTTAACGATGCATCAATAAACCGAATTATATCGAGATAGTTATTGTTCAAGAGTCATAATATGGTATATCGATGCTTTACTTTTGTTTTTTTCAGTAAATGATGTTATAGGCAGGAGTCCAGCATTGCAATATTTTGCCATCTGAGCTGCTTTAATTAAATGGCACAGAAATGAATTTGTCCAAAGATATCCACAAATTATTGGTATTAACGGTTAGTTTCCAATCAAAAGCATGTTAAAGATATTAATATGCATATAATGATCTGAACGGTCAATATCTTTCTCCTGTTATGTTGTGGATTATTGGCCTAAAATTTTAAGACAACCAAACTGTTCAATTTGAACATAGTGCTTAATGCAAATTAGACACCATTTCCTTTAAAACAGTATCTCTTAATTAGCAAAATTAATATACACAGAATTCCATATAAATTTTTTAATCTCTTCCTTTTCAGTCAGGCAAGCTGTGTAAAGTTTCAGAAGTTTCTGTAAGTATATTTATTTATATAAGCTTTTAATGGCGGACGCAGATGCCAAGAGTACAACTGAACATAAGCTCACCTCACTTCATACAGCAGAGCTGAAAAAACACTGTTTGTTGAAAAAAAGAGGGGGCTCTGCCCCAACCCCACAAAAGTTGAGACTCAGACGAGTTTCAGTAAAGCCGAGGTCCCAACCCGAAGTACTTGCAAGTGCATGCTGTCTACTTGCAAAAACGTGGGCAAAACTTGGGGATCCGTACGTGGTGAGTACCGTCTCAGTACGGATTTGGGAGCACGCAGACACGCCGTGGCACTTTTAATGCATGGGGAACTTTTGCTGCGTTCGAGCTACGGATTCACGTCACCCCAGTACGGCCTCCCCAAAAAACGTATGGACTAAAAACATGCATGGTGGGTTGTGACCCGGGCTTTAAGAATACTGTTAAA
>JAVFBX010225090.1:0-11136 GCA_034783855.1 Mopalia kennerleyi | reverse complement strand
CCCCCCCCCCCCCCCCCCCCCCCCCCCCCCCCCCCCCCCCCCCCCCCCCCCCCCCCCCCCCCCCCCCCCCCCGCAACATGAATAGCTATGCTTCTAGAATCTTCATAACCATTTGAACAGAGATACAGAACACTGCCATGCTTCGGCTTTGTATCGTCCAATATATAAAAATTGCATGGCCTTACCTTGACATAAACCATCTCGTTTTCTTTCTTGAACATGTTGTAAGACCGTCCCATTAAATGACTATTCGACGTCGATTTTCATGTCAACATCGATCACTATTCAACAGGTAGCACACAGTTTATACACACTAGATTTTGCTTAAAATGTCTGCCAGTAGTAATTTGGTCATACAGATTCAACGTTAGGCTGATATGTTATTCGGGTCAAGCCTTATTTCTGAAGTCTCGACACAGCTGCACGTCGTAGCTGTATTAATTGTGTAGGCTATACAACTCAATTAAGATACATATTCGCATTTACAACCGTGGCAGGAATGGACATTTTGTTTAGCGTACACCGAGCCCCGAAATCAAGATGTCAAAAAACAAAAATACCTTCTTATCAAAAAGAGTTCCTCTGTCGGACACCTCCAAATTACAATCAATTCAATGTTATTTATATGTTTCCGAAATAAAAGGGTATGCTAGTTAACCGTCCACAGGCAAAACGCCCAATGTAGCCCTTTGATCACATCGGAACTTGCCGAGGCTCCATTCGTCACTTGAATCTACAATTTTTTCTGGTACGAAAATGGCCGAATATTGCCGCCAAAATGCTCTGCGACATCGTCGGTACTGACATGTCTAGCATGAGTTGAGCAGTTAAAGGCAAATAAAGAGAGCTATAATTGTTACAAATGCGTCTATACCATAAAATGATAGTTAATTCAAAGGTTTGCAATATAATTATGTATCACGTATATAAACCCTTACTTTAAAAAAAAACAAGAAACTGGAAGATATCCCCAGGATTCACAGCCTGGGCCTATCACGAATTAATATCAAATGACTCGTATATTTCGGCTGAGTGAACGGCACATACATGTATTTAATTTAATAAAAATGACCACAATTAAGACAAAACAATTGTTAAACTATTTGATATTGTTTCAAACACGCAAAAGCAACTTACCGTCACTGAATTTACAGCCGATTTCTGCAAGGCTGCATGAACCGGATGTACATAGTTTGCTGCGCATGCGAACTAACATAGGATAAACGAGATGTGTGAGAGAAAAAAAGGCGCATTTTATGAAGCTCTGAAAATCCACTCACATCCCTTACACACGGAACCTGTTGAACCTGGCAATTTGGGACTCGCCTATTTCGACTTTTTTTGAGATGTAAATATCATTTTTAACATTTTAAATGAATATACAACTGAGGACTTGGGTTTAGGTTCTCACTTGGATATGAGGTTCTCATTTGTAAGGTGTGCATCCACACGCAAGTTCTCAGTTGGAAGGTTTCTCACACACACGTATGCGTGTGTGTGCGCGTGTGTAAGTGAGGTACGAATGAGAGTGACGTAGAGGTGTGGTATTGAACATGTGTGAGTTATAGATTGTGCGCGTGAGTAAGTTAGTGTGTGATAACAAATGTATGTAAGATACGAATTTAAATGAATTAGAAGCAAAAGTGTGGTATCGAATGTGTGCCAGGTATATGCCGGGCATGTATGTGTGAGAGAAATAATATAATGTGTTGTTGTTGGGTGTGTAAGAATCATGGATTGTGTGGCATGAGCGCGAAGTGAGAAAGGAAGTGATGAGTTTTTTTTCTTCAAATATAATTTAAATGAAATTAAGTATACATCAAGCTAGAAGCTTTAAATATGCAGTACGTATCAGATTTAACATACAATATATAATTAATACGAGTTAACGAATGATTCCGAATATCAGATAGTGAATAGAATGATAAACTGTTAGGAAAAAAAACAACCCACACGAATGAATGAGTTAGCTGGCAGTCAGTTCAGTTAGATTGTTAAACCTTGAAATCAGGAATTTATCACTATAGCAAACGTGGAATAGTTGTGTAATTCTCTGGTGGAACATCATTGCACTCAATTATGAAATATCATTTTGTTCCCAATCGTCCGGGTGATTGTTTCTTTTGTTATTCCCATAAAACTCCACATTCAAGCTTGGTTAAATTTAATCACGAGTTTGTATTAGTAGTTGGGAAAACCTGTGAAACAACACCCCGTTTTACGCTGACACCCGCACACTTCCCTAATATATAACTACTCGTTAATCGGTCTCCAGTAGGGGCGATAACAACACTGCTTTACTTACACTTCTTACAGTTCAACCATTTCTGTTCTTTATTTATTCTTTCCATTTCAGTAATGCTTTATGTTGGATGCAATTTAAAAGAAAAAAAGAAAAACCATGGGAATAACTAGCATGTAACTGACACCGAATAACATTGCCGTGATGTGATTGGTTCCTGTATCACAACAAATCCCATGTGATATGTGCATCAGCCAATGGGACAAGTGTGTGTATGTTAAACGAGGAAGCAATGATATGTACCGGGTCAGTAAAACACGATTCTACTTGGTTTTCAGGAAATCATTCAAAGAGCTTAGTTCTTGCCTACACAACTTTATGTAGGTCACACAACCGGAGAGAAGTGACAATTGTTTTTTGTAGTAACGTGAATAGTATATATATTACAACAGTTTTGATACACATATTTGCTGTAAATAAAGATTTCCAGGTTGCTGCAAATACGTAAGACACTGTTTGAAAATAACATAAAATGCATAGTATACATTTTAAAGAATAAATGAAACTCGAACAAGGCTATCTACCTCATCCATAATGTTAAATTTAAAGACCGAATATTTTGACTTTTGCTTTGATTTATTGCATCGCAGAGGCCATTTAGCTGGATGGCTCATAACACCATTGGGAACGTTTTCTGTGCCACAGAGTAACAGTTAGCATATTACAATATTAAACAGTTGAGCCGTCAATCGCTTACATTAAACGGTTCTATAATGATCTAAGGAGGCAGCCGCACTGTTAAACAGTTCTGCTATCAATTAAACAGACGGAGGAGTCATCAGTCCTGAAGATTTGTTTACCTTAAATTATTGCTGGAGTCCTGAGTCAAATTGTAGAGAAGGAAAAATGTGCTTGCTTTCACCGGCATTCGAACGCATAGGCCTATAGTGTTGGATAGCGTGAATCGTATTCTCGCGAGAGTTTCTATTGTGGACGAGACTAAGACAAATCGCGTACGCTATGCCAGGCCATCGTGCATTAATTTCCGCAAATATTTGGGGCGACGTATGCCACTGACCAGCAAATAAAAAAGTGAAAACAAGAGGGTCAAGATGTATCTTAGAGTCCATGTCTCGACGTAACAAGTAGAGTGGGATAGCTTTACGCAGGCTGTCAACAGCACGTGGGTCGCCTGTCAATGGATGTATTCAATACACGGCGAGATAAATAGACGCAGTAGTGATCTATCGGCTGCTGTGATAATTCAGTGATCGCCAATATCTTATTGATGGCCTTGTTCGTAAGCTGACTAAAAAGCTAAATTGAAGACCCAAATTAAATTTGTGTTGTATTAGAATTTCGAAATTATTTAGTTGCTAAAGTTAGTGTTAATATTAAAGGGACCCATGTTGCAACTATAAATGAAAAATCGACGCAATATGAAAAATGTTTCATTTACCGTCGGCGCCCTCCGAGCACTCCAACAATATATGAAAAATATTTCATATCGCGTCGAATTTTGACGCTAAAAGAAAAAAAATTCATTTAGCGTAGGCTTGCTGCACGGAATGAAATTGTTTTTCATTTAAAGTCAATTTCAGCCATTTCAGATTCCAATGCCTAGGTTATATAAAAAACTTCATTGCACTGATTTCTCGCAAATAATTTTAATATATTATAAAGGATTTCGTGATAGGTTTGGCATTGCTGGTAACTCTTATTATGATGTAACGGTTTGCCAATATTATTTTGGGATGAAAATCGAGTATAATCCAGAAAATTCACGTCGCAGCGCAGCTTTCTTTGGTGCATCTTTTCAGGTACGGGAGCGAATTTGCAACCCCATTACTGAGAGGCTCGACAGTTTGAGCAAAAGCGCTTTTACCGACAGAAACTATTATATCATCATCAGAAATTTCTGAAGAGGATACAAATGTTTGCGGAAATATAAAATATGGTTATGCTTTCATTATGCTTCCAATGTTCGGAGATACCGTCCTTTTATTTAATTGTTAATTGTTTTTCGGGATATTGGATTTAAGTAAACTCTTACAGACACAGACACACACTCTCGCTCAAAAGGGAACACCTATCAAGTTTTTGGCCTGTTTTGGTCAGTTCTGGTATTGATATCACGAAACCTTTTATAAGATAATAAAATTATTTGCGAGACTGAATCAGTGCAATGCAATTTTTCATATAACCTAGGCATTGGAATTTGAAATGGCTGAAATTCACGCTAAATGCAAAAAAAGATTTCAATTAGCGTAGCAAGCCTACGCTAAATGAATTTGTTTTCTATATCGCGTCAATATAAAAGCATAAATAATAATAATTAAAATAAAATATAAAAATATATACAAAAACAAATGAAAGCAAAAACAATTAACAATACATTTCGTTCGCAATTAAACGGTTTCTACTCTAAATACTATGTGTTTTAGAGGCATTAGAAAAACACAGCTTTTAAACACATCATATAAATTGATGCGAATGGGCTTACAACAATATCTGTATCATACTACATGTATGTCATGCTTATTTTATTATTGACGTATTCCTTACTGCATGGTTTACTGTAAGATGTGTACTATCTTAACTGTGGGAAATAACCCGTGTATACCATTGACCCAGAAATGTAAGATAGCATGAAGGAATGTCGTCAATGAACAGTGCTCTTAAATGCTCAGTACGTGGCCTGGTTTATTTGTTGTTGGCCCGGGAACTACACGCGTCTGTAAGTGATGTCACTAGGCCAACAGCCCTACAATGGCATGCGTTTTATATAGCTTTAGATTGAAAAGAAATAATAAAACAAATCACTTCCCTGCTCTACCAGGCGATAAGCTGGGTAAAACTTCGAGCTGTTACGCAAGGATCTACTATTTACAACCGATACAAATAAAACAAGAAAGAAAGGGGAAGAAATTCCACCGTGAATAACCTTCAGAATACGCTTTCAGCTATATAATTTCCTGGAACAAGAAATAATTTTGAAGAAAAACCCGACCAGTCAGAGCTTAGTTTAGAATGGAATTTGGTGTTTTAACTTAACAATGGTTTATAATTTAGACAAAGTAATCAAATGCAAGTTAGAAAAAAAATAGTCTAAAACTGCGATTTGTTTTCTTACGAGCATTTACATACACGTGGTATTTTAATTTATTCAATAACAGTAAACCCACAAATTTAACAAACAAGAGCCTTTTATTAATATAAAAATAGAAATATTTCGATGATGAAGAATTTTGGCGCATTGGCCTACGGCTATGTGGAAGGGTGAGATTATATTTATAAATAAAGACAAACTTTGCATACCGTGTTAATCTCTACCTTGCGCAAGAACTTCCATTATAGAGTAAAGAAATAAGAATTATATTCTTTAAAAAAAATAAATTATTTATTACATTTAAATAATACAGGACAAAGATATATATTAATATCAACATGTAATATACAAACAGTACAGTACAGTAATATAAACATTCATTCGGACAGAAAAGCATACGTCAAATTGTGTACATAGATTAATGTGACACATTCACAGATCTTTGGTGACCAAATTTAAAAACGATTACTCAAGCAGGTGAAAGCATATTAAACAAACATCACGTAACATAAATCTAGAGAGTCTTTACATATACTGGAAAGCATTCTAATACGACAAGATAGCATCCCAGACAGAAACCATTAACATTCGTTAATGAAGGGTCGTTTTAAGCGTTCGTAATCGCCTTTAGTCCCATTCATATTTTTTCTTTACATTTTCAAAACTTACAAATTGTCCTTCTTCTATTACATCCCTTGAAAATCTAATCGTATTATCTTACCAGTTTGTGATAAACCGTATAGCGGTTCATTCAAAATATCACTGAATGTTTGAGGATCGATCTTTCGAATAAACTCATATGAAACTAATACATGTACATCTTTCCAAAACGGATTTTATAGATGGATGGTGTGTTACTAGAAATTTTTTTGTCTATAGTTGTCAATTTTGGAGAACTAAGCAACATTTTTTTGATCCAAGATGTTTTAAGTGCTTTTAAAAAATTCTCAATATTGACCATCCTCAACCCCTCTTTGTCATAATTTGGTGTTAGTATCTTTCTCTGTATCCGATCACAACCACAATTCCAAATAAATTTAAATAAAGCAAATTCTATTTCTTCCCTGTTTAATTTTGATGGATTTTCGAGGACAATAAATAAATGTGTAAATTTAGGTAACACTAAAGACTTAATAACTGTAACTTTCCCTAACAGAGATCGATTTCTTGCCTTCCATTATTTAAGTTCCTAATTTAGGCCTAATAACTTTTCTCTCTAATTAAATGAAGGATCAGCTGAGTATCATCAGCATACTGGCTGATTCTGTGCTCAATATCATTAATAATTATTCTTTTATAGCATTATCACACCGTATCATTTCTCCTAAAACTTCAACACATAGCAAAACAATATAAGTCAACAAAGGATCCCCTTGTCTACAGAAAGTAATCTGACATATGAACGCTGTAAAGAACGCAAGTAGATATATTTTTGTACAGTCCTAGCCATTTCAGTGAAAGCAGGACCAAAATTAAATCTTGCTAGAACACTAGCAACACTAGCATTAAATACCATGAAACGGAATCGAAAGCTTTTTCAAAATCAACAGAAAGCAGAAGCCCTGGAATATTATTACATTTTGTATGAAACATTATGTCATATAATAGTCGAATATTTCTTCCCAGAATAAAGCCATTTTGTTCCTCACCTATCAAGGAAGGCAGAACAGTCTTCAGTCTATTAGCTAAACAGGATTGTTTGTTTGTTTGGGGTTTAACGCCGTACTCAAAGGTATTTCACTTATATGACGACGGATTGTCCACTTCACACTGTTCCTTGCCCTAGTATGGTGGAAAACTGGGACGAAACCTTGTAAAAACCACTCTCACGATTGCCGGAGCCACATCTTGTAACTCACTCATATACCTGAGCGTCACGGACGGACTCGATCCTGTGAACGGTAAACCAAAGTAGGCGTTAGAAAGCGCATTCGCTAACAACTACGCCACGGCCACGGGCCCCTGAAGTTTGGAAGGAGGGGTTCTTACACAAAATAATTTTCAGCATATCACAGGAATTCTATTTCACCTAAAGTGCATCTTATTTTGATGATTTAACAGTTATTAGCTCCATGGCTATTAAATTAAACAGATTTCAATTTGAGTATCTGCCTAATCAATAACATTTCCAAGGCACTTTCAGTTTAACATTTATAATACTGAGTTGTCTTATTCTTTGGTCATACTAAGTAATCATTTTATCATATATACAGATTTTATAGAAGGGAAATAACTCCTGAAATCCAAACCCTTTAAGTGTAAATCATTCAAATTTCAGCACAGATGAGTCTTATAACAATACAGTCCAAATTTAGGAATTTAAAGTTGTTTCATTCCCCAGCTGAAATGTTAAAAGCAAAAGAGGACTTACAGACGGACGGACACAGAAGATAACGACAATACACCTAGTCAAATAATTGGCCAAGTATTAAACAGTTTGCAGGACAATTCAACAAAACATACTGAATATTAATAAATTGTTGAAATGTCAAAAGATTGTGTAGGCGCAGAAATAACTCTTTGAAGAAACATTTTTCTCTTATACAAATGCTGAAAAACATAAGCTTATAAAACAGAATAAACAGTTTTAGGTCCACATTTTAACAGCTGAATCTAGAGTTTCCGACATAATCGATGTTAAATCAGTGTTATATAATTAACATTCACTTCACAGACATCAACATCAAATAATCTCGTTTTACAACAGATGGCATATTAAGGTACAAAAGCTATTTTAAAAATGTCAGAGCAGCTCACTCTGGTTAGAGTGTTAAAAAAATATGTAATAAAAAATGACCATAAGATTATAGAGAAACAGAAGCCCAGGTGCTCTGAATGTGTCAAATGAAGTTAGGATTTGTAAATGTTTAAGTTAATCAATTGACAGACATGAAACTGTCAGCTATTGTCTTCAGACACAAAAAATAACATGTGATTCCACTAAGCAGGTTTGAACAAAAGTTACCTTTTTGAAAAAGCTTAAATCATTAATTTGTACAGGTAGAAAATTTGATCTAAGTAGCACGCACACTTTATTTACTAGTAAAAACCATAGTGTTATCAAAATATAAATAATAAATTTGTAACTAACTTAATTGAAATACATTGTGGAATAGTGCCCAGTAGAATAACACTGGCAAAATGTCAAATCTTTTCCTGTATTAAATTATAAATTAAAGGTTTCCACTTGTTTATTTTTTATTTGTTTACTTCAAGATTGATGTCACAAAGCACAAAATTCCAAGAAAAAGAAAAATTCCAAGAGATTTGACCAAATTTTTTTTATAGGCTAACAACTACACAATTTAAAAAAAAAAAAAACAAACTTTTAGGCTTCGGCAATTTTGAAATTGTGTGTATTTTCTGAAGGTCATAATTGCCAAATTCTTTCTTTTGATCTGTTTTACATTTTTACAGGATTTAGATATTTTTTAAAAAAAAAACATACTTACTGAATTGCAATAAAAGAAACTGTGTAGCTTACCTTCCTATTATCAGAAACATTTCAATGGCGTCTGGATGATGAAGATGATGAATATTCTCGTTCCCTTTCTCGGTCGCGGTCTCTATGCCGGTCAGTATCATGATACCTTTCACGATCTCGACTTCTCTCTCGGTATTCCCTATCGCGACTTCTTGAACGATGGCTGCGACTTCTCTTCTCACGTTCTCGTTCACGATCCCTGTCTCGTGACCTTGACCTTCTCTCTCGTGTGGTGGATGAGCTCCTATGAAAAGACCATAAACAGACAATCAGTCTATAAATCTTCTTCATATCATCAATGACAATGAGTACTCCTATTTTTGAGGTCACAAGTTATTTAGAAAAAACAAACTGATGGAAATAATGACTGTTGATGTTGTCTAAGGAAAGATAAGAATTAGTACAGAACTGTCATCTAGTGACATTTTTTACAGATTCTACACAAACTTACTTGGATCCATAGGATTTTTCCTCTATTCCATGAAGAGTGTCTTGAAGGGAGCTAATCAGGATCTTACAGCGATCATCAGATGAAATCTTTGACTGTTTGATCAGAGAGATAGCTGTGACAAGAGTCTCAATGGCACTTGCAAATTCACCTGTTTATAATCAAATGAATGGCGGTCTGAGATTATGCTTGTTTTATTAGGATTTATGTCAAGGATATATTTTCTGAAAGGATGATGGATTGGCCACTTCTAAATCTGGGTTATCAATTTAAGTCATGCCTGATCGAAGAGAAGATTCTTTCTTTAACAATAAAACAAAAATTTGCTTACTGACTTGTAATGGAGATTTGCTAGATATTGCAAAGATAAGTTTGAAATAACTAGAAACCTACATCTTGAAAAATGTGATAAGGAATGTGACATTGTGTGTACCTGCACTTGCATCCTGGACAGCTCTGGATATAGCACTGCTTGAAACGGTCTTATTTCTCTGGAAGATTTCATCAAACTCCTGTTCAGAGAGAGCTGGAGGGGGTGGCTCTGAGTGACTACAACACAAACACAAACTTCTCATTGCTGCAAGGCTCCTCCCACATTGAATAAAAACTCAATACGACTATTAACATTTAGGCCATGAAAGTTCAAAACTTTACTGAAAGTTTTATTCTACCCGTTAATTAAAAATACTAGTGCCAATGTTGCTATTGTTTCAATCACTTAAGTTCTAAAATAATTCTCAGAGTTAACCAGAGTTACAGAAAAACAAAATTCATTTAAAAGTTTACACAACTCTTTTGTTAAATGTAAAAAAATCCTTTCCATTAACTGATGCTATTTTACAACTGATTTCTTTGTTTGATTGGGGGATGTTGTACTCCAAGACATTTCACTTATATGACCACAGATTATCCACTTCTCACTAAGTTCTACTGAAATAACATGGAAAATAAGTAGAAAACTTCGTAAAAAACACCCCTGCAATTGTCATAAAACCTCATACTTCTGAGGCCAACATATGGATTGAAACTTGTGAGCAGTATATGCAAAGAGGATCAGTAAGCACACTCGCTCACCACAAAGCCACAGCCATGGGCTGCAGAGCAGTACAAGGAGGATCAGAAAGCACACTCACTAACCACAAAGCCACAGCCATGGGCCACAGAGCAGTACAAGGAGGATCAGTAACCACACTCAGTAACCACAAAGCCACAGCCATGGGCCACAGAGCAGTACGAGGATCAGAAAGCACACTCGCTCACCACAAAGCCACAGCCATGGGCCACAGAGCAGTACAAGGAGGATCAGTAAGCACACTCGCTAACCACGAACCCACAGCCACGGAGCAGTACAAGTAGGATCAGTAAGCCGATGTGTTAACCACTCAACCACTACTGCATGCCCATTTTACAAAAGAATTTCACTCTATTGTCATAAAGTCATGACATAAAAATCTTCTGTTAAACTTGATCATTTCATTATATTGCAATAATGTTTCATATTTCTATCCATGATGCTGTCTTTAGTTAGAATAGAATGAATACCGTTTGGGTTCATATCGTTCCTGTGCTGGCCTCATGTAAGGAGGGTCACTTGGATATCCGGCAGAAGGGGGTGGTCGGCTATAGGGGTCACTGGGTGCAGAATGTGGGGGCTGTGAGGCCATGTGCAACATCTGTAACATAAAATAATTTGCTTTAGAGTGTAACTTGCAGGAATTCATCAGAGATTACAAAATTACTTATACAGCTGTATTTAGGACCTTTTGCAAAAATATTGATTTTCAAGGACTTTCCAGGCCTGGAAATTACATTACTAAAAATCAAGCACTTTCAAGGATTTTAATGACCCGTAC
>JAVFBX010225079.1:0-11137 GCA_034783855.1 Mopalia kennerleyi | reverse complement strand
TGTTCAATAGACCAAGAACATGTTCATGTATGATTATTTTACCATGCCAACTTAAAGGGAAAGACAACTGTTTTTCGATCTAAACTTATTATTTTTATTGCATATTTTGAAAGACAACCATCTGTATTGAACTTGCAATCCAATTAGCATAGCCGCTAATTAGTTGATTTAAAAAGCGAAACTGACATCATTGTTTGTAAGTGCAATACAGATGTTTGTCTTTGAAAGTATGCCATAACAATAATAATAATAAAACAGTTATCATTCCCTTAACTGACCACGAGATTTGGGCATTTTGTTTTTTTGCCTAAACTATAATCAACAGAAAATGTTCACAGAAATCTTCTACTAGACATTCACTGTTGTCTATAAATCTATTTCCTTTTAAATGTAGATGTCATATCATATTCTAACGTTTTTCTTTGATTGTTTTAATTAACAAAACGAAAGCATTAATTAGCTTCATCGGTTTTGAAAATTACTTTTTTCTTTATATCACCATTTTTGATAAACACATTTTTATGAACCTTTCACATATTGCTTCATTTAGGACCGCCCTCACAGCCTACAGGACCAATCAGCGTGAAGGAGGTGGAGAGACAATCTGTCACCTTTGAATGGAAGGCGCCGTCAGATGATGGTGGATCACCGATCACAAGATATATTATTGAGAAACGCGACGCCAAGCGCACGCTCTGGTCCCCTGTGGCCAAAGTAGACAGAGACACATACAGCTGCACGGCCACAGATCTTACAGAAGGAGTTGACTATGTCTTCAGGATTATAGCAGAGAATGACAAAGGTCAAGGGGAAGCCCTTGAAATGGAGGAATCTGTCAAACCACGAAGTCCATATGGTGAGTGATCAGCTGTTAACTGTAACTATATTAACTCCAATATGGATGTGGCCTATGGCTAAGCAATGGAACAATATTAAGTTACCAACAGAACAAAACATTTAACCTTTGATACTGTGGTCAAAAGTCTCTGCATTGAGTGTCATTTAAAATTTCAGGTCTATAATAGCAAAATGAATTCCGTTCCTATCATAATATAATTTTTTTGTTGCTTTTTTTCTCCATGTTTTTAGTTTAAGTCTTGTCTTCTATAAATATGAAAACGTTTAAATTGACCCAGAGGGATGTACATTGGCTCACTTAACCCCATTCCATGTACTTTAAAGGGAATGAGGACCAATCAAATTATCTGTTCACACTTTAGTTTCCATGTTTGTTTTCAGATCCTCCAAGCGAACCCATTGGTCCTCTCAAATTCAGTGACCTAAATGACGAGTCAGTGACCTTGACCTGGCAGCCACCAGAAGATGATGGTGGATTACCTATAACAGGATATGTGATAGAATACAAAGACTCTCGTAGGTCCGCCTGGATGAAATCTGGGTCAGTTGGGCCAGACGCGACGAGCTTTAAAGCTGAAAACCTGATGGAGAATAACGACTATCACTTCCGTGTGAGCGCCATTAATGAAGAAGGATCTGGAGAATGGCTCCAATCGAAGGAGACCGTCAAGCCGCAGAGAGAACTTGTAACTCCTGAAGCTCCGACAAGTCTAAAAATTATTGAGATTGGCAGAGATGATGTTACTCTACAATGGCAACAGCCAGAGGATGATGGAGGTTCAAAGGTCATTGCGTACCACATCAGCAAACGTAAGGAAGGATCAGATGTTTGGGAAGAAGTGGCGAAGAATAAACCATATGAAACCCGATGTACGATTCCCAACCTGGATGAAAAGACAGGATATTATTTCCGTGTGACAGCAGAAAATAAACTTGGACATGGAAAACCTCTTGAGACTGAATCACCCATCTCTCCAGAAGTACCGCTAGGTAAGTTCACTTTTCAACGAAAAGTTATCTTGTTTAAATAAAATCTTTTAATCTTTGGAGTAAATAAAATACCTAACATTCCTACTATTGCTTTTAAAATACCATCAAATTTAATTGTTTTTTATTATTTGAATATAATGTTGAATGATTTTGTATAATGAAGTATTATAAAAAAAATTATTATATGCCATTCACTGATAAAATAAAGATATTTTCAATACAAGTAATTCGGTATTTTGATGCTCTGCATTACATAATTCAGCTTTTCAAAAATCTTCTGTCTTTTTTTCATTTTAACAGAGAAACCATCCTCTCCACTTGGACCAATCACCTTCTCAGAAATTTTCAGGGATTCTTTGATGTTGTCATGGAAACCGTCTGATAAAGATGGTGGATCCCCAGTAACCGGTTATGTAATTGAAAGGCGTGAAGCATGGAAGAGTTCTTGGTCTCCTGTAGCAACTGTGAAATCAGACATTACAAGTTACTGCGTCCAAAATCTGAAAGAGGGACAGGAAAACTTCTTCCGTGTTATTGCACAAAATCTGATTGGTCTTTCAGTTCCATTGGAATCCGATGGCGTAACACCCAAGAGTCCATATGGTCAGTGTAATTTGTTTTGAATAATTTTTGTGTCTTTTTGTGAAGATTAACAGTATTTTTTTGAAATTTTGGGATAACGCTTTCTTACTTTGAACAGATTCTAGTTCAGAAAATTTTGCAGGTTGAAACCCATCCGGGAATCAAACCCACGACCCTCAGAGTTAGGCACCGAATCGCCAGCAGTTAATGCCAGCCTCCTAGACCACTCAACAAGGACGACTATCAGTCAATTATTGGATATTGCACCCATTAGTTCTAATTAATTGATAAAATTAAAATTGTTTTCAAAATTTGTAAGTAATTATTACATCATATGATTGAGACCAGAGTGTATTATTTCTCATTTATCATGTAACGGGCAAGAACAACTTCTGGATACTATGATGGTTTGGTGCAGTACTTTGGTGACTGAAAATAGTTATTTTGTAATAATATATGAATTACTCTAAGTACATGTAACACAAAATTAATAAATGGGTGTTTTGTGTTTTGTTTGTAGATGTACCATCTGCCCCAGAAGGACCTATTGTTACCAGTGAATTAACAGCGACATCAGTCATTATCACATGGAAGCCTTCTACCAAAGATGGCGGTCTCCCATTGACGGGATATGTCATTGAAAAACGTGACAGGAAACGACAAACTTGGGTCAAGGTTGAGAAGGTGGATTCTAACATTCTCACATACTGTGTCCAAAATTTGACAACAGGAAATGATTATTATTTCCGAGTGCTCGCCGAAAATGATGAAGGTTTGAGCAAACCTCTTGAAATGGATCAACCAGTGACCCCTAAACGACCTCCAGGTAATTTGAATAAAGCTTAATTTTGACCTGGCAACGGGGATGTTTTAATTCTTGAGTTTTATTCATGAACTATTTTGGCATATTAACATTCTGATTTTGTCCGATTGTTTTTCATTTGCAATTGAGCAAATACCTAAACTGATTCCAAATCAAATTATTTTTAACTGAATTTACAATTAAAAAAATTACTGGACTAGATTTGTGAGAAAACCTTTTTTTGATTTCAGAATTACCAACTGCACCTCAAAATCTGAAGGTTTCCGACGTTCAAGTAACCACAGCCATCCTTCAGTGGCAGGAACCCAAAGACGATGGCGGAACCGAAATTCTTAAATACCTTATTGAGGACAGCGTCAACAGAGCCGATTTTGTTAAAATTGGCTCTGTAGATGGGTTCTTAACAAAGTTCAAGGCCAAAGATTTACAAGATGGCAAAGAACACGTTTTTAGAGTTTCTGCTGTAAATGAAATTGGTGCTAGTGAACCAGTTACTGCTGAACCCGTCACACCGATGAAACCACTGGGTAAGTCAGCTCTAAGATTTGTGTCGGTGATTCAAAGGGAGCTAACTGTAACCAAGTGCTCTCCTGCTAATGGGCAACATGTAGTAGATATATAAGTGATGTCTTGAAGTGGCGTTGAAGGTGGATTTCTTTACTGATTTGGTTGGCACACAGTCATTTGGGTGCAATAGCTTTTTGTGTCTCGATTGTCTTGTTTTAAGTCAGTGGTGTCAATGGAGGTGACCTGAAACTGGGCTGGTATGAGTGAAATAACCTTAAGTACAGTGTTAAACCTCCATCAACCAAACAGTTTTTAGAACCATACATTAGGTTATTTCACACATTGAAGTGCTCCAGTTGAATCATTAAAAAAAACCCTCCACAATGTCACTGAAAACGAACAAATGAAAAGATAACAATTGAAATATGCAAAACTCACATGCTGCAACAAGTCGAATTGTTGGGACTTGGCTTAGGTCATAGAGGGAGGATTTATAGTCTATGCTTACAATTGATCCATTCCTGAAATGTTTTGAATATTGACATTCACACAGATCCAAAATAAATGAACTTTCTATTTAGTTATTTATTTGTCAAATATTGAGTTTTAACAATGTTTTCTCTCAACAAAAATGCAGGCAGGGGATTTAAATGATGAACCTTGCATTAGTTTTGTTACAAAGGCCAAATGTCTGACTTTTTTATTAACATATTAGCTTTTGATAAATTTGTATTTGTTTTCATTAATTTTCTAGGCATTTTCACATTTCAATAATTAAAATTTCCTTATTGAATATTTGCAGAGAAACCAAGTAAACCAGTTGGACCAATAGAAGTGCTCGATGTCCAGAGAGACTCAATAACCATCCAATGGAAACCTCCCAAACAAGATGGAGGATCTCCATTAACATCATATGTTCTAGAAAAGCGAGATGCAAAGCGAACAATGTGGTCCAAGGTGGACCGAATTGGACCAAATGATACCAAATACTGCTTTAGTGACCTGAGCGAAGGCAGTGAATACTACTTCAGAGTAATGGCTGAAAACAAGATTGGACTCAGTGAACCATTGGAGTCTTCAGGCCATACTAAAGCCAAGAGTCCATTCAGTGAGTAATTTATATCATGGATGGCAGAAAATAGCCACTACAGTGCACAGTTCAATAGTTTGATTATCAAATTACATTCTGACATTGTCATGCAAAATCTGAGTATAAATTCACAATGTCATTATCCGAATCCTTAGTTCTTATTTGGTTTTTTTCACAGATGTACCTTCCTCTCCTACTGGTCCATTGTCAGTAACTGACGTCACAGAGGAATCATGCGAATTAGCATGGAAAGCTCCGGAAACTGATGGCGGAACTCCACTAACCAAATACATTGTTGAAATGAGAGAGTCTCGGAGAAGTGCCTGGGGTAGAATCGGAGAAGTCAAACCATCAGTTAATCGTTTCTCCGTCCCTAACTTAATCGTGGACAATGAATACGTGTTCAGAGTAACAGCTGTAAATGCTGAAGGAGAGAGCGAACCTCTTATATCCACAGACACTGCTGCTCCTACAAAGAAACTCGGTCAGTTCAAACTTTTTTGCACTTTTTTTTTAAGTGTAATTTTGCAAATGTTCCATGTTGCCCCCAGTTGACACTGGAATATCTATGCCGCAAATTTGTATAAACATGATGTGTTCATGCCTCAGTTAGGATCGGGGCTTTTGGCGGGTCCCTCCCAGCTTTTCTCCAAAAACTGGCAATGCATAATCGATATAAAAGTGATATCCCCTTGAGTATTTAATAAAACACCATTACAAAAAGAAACAAATCTTGTGGTATAAAATGACAAGGAAAAAATATGACTTTTTTTTTTCACAGAAATTCCTGGTCCACCTCCCCATGTTCGAGTAAACCAAGTGGGTAAAGATAACGTCACTATTGAATGGGCAACACCAATCAAAGATGGCGGATCAAAACTCCTTGGTTACCATATTTTCAAAATGGCTGACGATGGTGAATGGGAGAAAATAGACAAGGTTAAGCCATTTGACAGTTATTATACAATCAAAGGCCTGGAGGTTGGGAAAGGGTATTATTTTGCTGTCGCTGCAGAAAATGAGATGGGTGTTGGAAAAAGATGTGAAACGGAATCTTTGGTTAAACCCAAGAAACCATTAGGTTTGTTTGTTTTTCTTTCGTTTATCTACAATTACTTTTTATTTCAGCCAGATAGTAATGACACCAAATGAGTTTTTACATGTTATTATTGAATAAATTACCATTACCTACCAATTAGTATTGGGTAGGCCAGAGACTAAAAATGGACATAAATCTGTTACACATAAAAAGAGGTGTCATCTAATTCTTTCAGCAACAAGAGAATTATACTGATACTTAATTAAATTATATTGTCGGTCAATGGCTAGTTATATGAGTAGCAAGTTTATCTCCAAAATTAACCTCAAGCAAAATTTATCCTTCAGTAGTTTTTTTGATTGCCCTATGGGTCTGACATGGAGCTTTACACGAGTTTGTTTTCACATACATGTACCCCTTTGTGATAGGCTCACTGTCAGAAATATTGACCAAAGGAAGTTACAAGCTTTCCAGTTTTTATTTAACTAACAAAATCTCAAACTATTTACATTAATATAATTGGTGACAATGCCCATTGTATTTAACAAAAAAAGGAAATGAAACTATTTACGCTTGAGTGGAATTACACAAAAAACGAACATATAAAATTATCTTTGAAATGTTCATTATATGTTTGTCTGATTTTTACAGAATCTTTTTGTCTAATGGCACCTAACACTTATAGATTAATTGGTTATTCAATTATTGAAATTCTGAAAGTGTATATCATATTGATTATGAGTAATCCCATATTTCACATTTAGTATTCTTTATTGACTGTTACAGCTCAGTCTATCAGAGCTTGTAATTAAACAAAATACAAAAGCAAATGGTATAATTTCTATTTCTAAACATTTTCAGAGAAACCGTCTTCTCCTGAAGGACCACTAAAGGCCTCAGGTGTTCAGAAGGACAGCATCACGATTTCATGGGGCCCCAGTGACGCTGATGGTGGTTCACCTATCACTTCATACGTGGTGGAGAAACGAGAATCGTGGAAAACCACTTGGAGTCCGGCTGGCAAAGTCCTGCCTGAGGAAGAGTTGACGCTGATGATACCTAACCTGAAACTTGAGCAGGAATATTTCTTCCGCGTCATGGCAGAAAATGTTGTTGGTTTGTCTGAAGCCATCGAGACAGATACAGCAATTATACCAAAGAGTCCTTTCAGTAAGTCATAACAAATATTGTCGAACTATTTCAAATGTATCAAGTATTCTGACACTCAGTCAATAGCCTGAAGTGTGTGGTTAAAACCTAGTCTAACAAACAAACAAATCAAGTAAAGGGGGAATTTGAGATGCGTTTTTTGCATGCTCAGTTATATCTGTTTTTTTGTGTGTCTTTATTGTCTCTTTATTATTGCTCATGCAATTAAATATTATTTAATATGAGCTTTAATATATTAGTATAAAGTTAAATAAATATTCAAATAATGTTGTTTTAGATCCACCGTCTATACCAGAAGGACCCATCATTGTAAGTGACGTGACAGACAACTCTGCTTCGATCACCTGGAAGCCTCCATCAGATAATGGTGGACTCGATCTCACTGGGTACATCGTGGAGAGACGGGATAAGAAATGGTCTAGCTGGATCAAGGTCAAGAAGGTCGATTCTGAGACGCTCACCCTTTTGATAGACAACCTTATCGAGGGTAATGAATACATCTTTAGAGTTTTGGCTGAGAATCCAGAAGGTTTAAGCAAGCCGCTTGAAATGGAACAAGCCGTTATTCCCAGACGCCCAGCTGAGGCCCCATCATCGCCCATTGGTCCGATACGTTTCAACACCGTTGAACCGACCACTCTGGCTTTCGATTGGCTACCACCTCAGGATCTAGGTGGTGCTGAACTTGAGAATTATACAATTGAAATGGCACTTGGCAAAGAAGAGTTCAAACGCATTGGCAAAGTCCAAGGTAACATAACAAGATTCCGTGCCAAGGACTTGGAAGAGGGAGGTAAATATACTTTCCATGTCCGTGCTATCAACCGAGCTGGAACAAGCGAACCTTTGGAGTCTGAGGCTGTTATTGCACGAAAACCCCCAGGTTAGTGCTTTTAACTTACCAGTATTGAATAAATTTCCTTTTCTGTTTATCATAAATTCTACTAGCATTTTTCTGAAGAGGAATATTTTTCACATGCCGTTTGATCAAGCCAGGCATATTGGTGATTATTCCATGCAGTAATTCTTTACTTAAAGGAGAAGAAAAATAAGTTAGTCTAATTTAAAAGACTGTAGGTGGAAATAACAAAAATGGTGTTAAGTATTTGGAAAGCTTTCATTATATTTTAGCAGCCATTTTAGTGAAGCTTTTGTGCCACTTAATAATTTGGTAACTAAAAACAAAATAACCATTATTTTAGTTAGTGGCCATTGATAAACTTTTCACAAGATAAGTCTATCACCTTGTACAACTACAACAACAAAAATTAAAAAAACAATTATTTAGAAATAATTTTGGCGAAAAATAGCTAAATATGAAAATCCACCACACAATTAAATGATCAAATCGGTCCTAACAAGGTAATACAAGGTAATACAAGCTATTCACAAACCTACCACACAGGACTTTTCAACACTTCTATTCAAGCCTACAACATATACGCTAATATTTGTTTTACATATTTAACGTCACCTTTCTGATTGTACCCTCAAAGCATTATCATTCAGCCCTTACTTATCAGTAGAGGAATATTATATTTCCAACAGAACAAAGGACTTCTGATGTACATGAGTCCACTGTGATGCCCTTTATAATGTCATTATGAAACATTTGAAACTATATTTGATTTTTCGTTATTAAATCATTTATTAATGATATTTTGTGTGCAATTAACAGAGGCGCCATCGAAACCAGTTGGACCAATCAAAATCACAGATGTTCAGCGTAAATCAATCACAATCGAGTGGCAGCCTCCCAAACACGATGGTGGCATGCCCGTTACACACTACATTCTCGAGAAACGAGAAGCTTTGAGGACATCTTGGAATAAAGTAGACAAAGTCGACTCCAAGACTCTCAAACATTCTATCCCAAATTTGACAGAAGGAAATGAATATTATTTCCGTGTCCTCGCTGAGAATGAGATAGGTGTTGGACCAGCTCAAGAAATGGATTTCCCAGTAATGGCCAAGAGTCCATTTGGTAAGAAATTTGGGAAAATTGCATAAAGGTAATTTAAGGGGCAAACAACTTTTATGTTGGCCTATATTGTCTTCCATAGGTGCTGTTTTTGCATAGGATTTAGTTTATAAATTTACAGCATGTGGAGGATGTTTCCCTTCGCCCATTGGGCTGGCACCCTGTCAGGCGAATGAAATATCCAAATGGTTTTCTCCTAATGTACAGTCTCTTTCCTTGGGAAAATATCAAGGTCTAACATAGTAATATTATCTGTTTTGCCTCAGACAAACCCTCTGCCCCGGTTGGACCGCTGAAGATCATCGACGTCACCGAAGATTCTTGTGACCTAGAATGGAAGGCGCCAGAATCAGATGGCGGCTCTCCGTTGACGGCCTACCTTGTGGAGATGAGAGAAGTTCGTAGAAGCACCTGGACAAAGTGTGCTGAAATGAAACCATCTCATACTCGATACCACGTAGATGATATGATTACAGATAATGAATATGTCTTCCGCGTGTCCGCCATTAATGAAGAGGGCCAGGGTCAACCATTGGCTTCAGCTGACTCAGCAAAACCAAAGAAACCTATCAGTAAGTTTTGTTTAGTTTAGTTTGAGGAAGATCAACTGTTATTAAATCTATTTATAAGCTTCAAAAGTACATAGCTATAACAAGACAGTATACAAAATTAAGCATATTTGCACACATTTTAAGAATAATTCTTTATGACGAAAATCGTAAATATAAAACTTTATAATGATTAATCTGGACTTGAGATTTCACATTTTGTTGTTTCTCTTATCAAACAGCTGTGCCTAAACCACCTGAATCACTTCGTGTGACAGAGGTTGGACGAGATAATGTTTCTCTTGAATGGGGTCCCCCAATGGATGACGGCGGCTCAAAAGTTAAGAACTACATCATTGAAAAGATGAAAGATGACTCTGAGAATTGGAGTAAAGTCGCCAAAGTTGATGCCTTCAAGACACATTATACTGTACCCGATTTGGAAGAAGAAAAGGGATATTATTTCTCTATTTGTGCTGAAAATGAGGCTGGAATTAGTAAAAGATCGGAAACAGAGAAAGCTGCCAAACCAAAACGGCCTCTAGGTGAGTTCTTACACAATGATAGATTTGATAGAAGTGTAAAAAAATAACTGAGCAATATAAAAGAAAAAAATGTTTTCCCTAAAATAAAAATACAAAAGTTTAAGAACATGTCTCTGGTAAATTTGTTATCATTGTATATGACGTCAAAATTTATAAAAACATTGAAACCTTTGTTTAGATTTTACCAAGCGGCGTTAATCTTTTTTTCGCAGCGTAAAAGTCTGGACATGTTTTAGAAAAGACTTGTTAGTTACAGTATTCCTGTAATTTTCTTTTATATATTTTTCTTTCAGCGAAGCCATCTGCTCCAGTTGGCCCTGTGGAGGTCACAGATATTCAGAAGGACTCTGTCAAGGTCACATGGAAACCAAGTGAGATAGATGGAGGAGTTCCAATCACTTCTTACACTGTAGAAAAACGAGAATCCTGGAAATCCACATACACTTTTGTGGAAAAGATATCCGAGTCAATCACTTCTTGTAATGTTACAAATTTGAAAGAAGGACAGGAATATTACTGTAGAATCCTGGCAGAGAATTCTGTCGGCATGTCTAAACCATTAGAATCAACTGGTTTTGTGCCCAAGAGTCCTTATAGTAAGTATAATAAATTTCTGTGCTTCTTCGAATAATTTGGGCCCTAGGCTGATTCCTTCTGGTTAGCATGTCTGCTAATCATACTTGGCTAAGTGGTAGCATGTGCGCTTCCTGATCCTACTCCAATTTACCGTCCATGGGATTGAGCCCGTCTGTCGACCATCAGGTTTATGAGTGAGTTACACAATGTCGTTCGGCAATTGCTGGCGTGGTTTCTATCAGGATTCCACCCGGTTTTCCTCCATAATAGGACAGGTAAAATTGTGAAATGGACAATCTGTCGTCATATAAGTGAAATACCCTTGCATACGACGTTAAACCCCAATATAACAAACAAAATACTAATCTTACTTCGAGTGAGTTACATGATGTGGCTACAGTTATTGAAATAGAAGGGGGGGGGGGCGC
>JAVFBX010225068.1:0-11137 GCA_034783855.1 Mopalia kennerleyi | reverse complement strand
CGCCAAGAAAGCATAATGCTGAATATAGTATACCGCCAAGAAAGCACAATGCTCAATAGTATACCGCCAAGAAAGCACAATGCTCAATAGTATACCGCCAAGAAAGCATAAAGCTTAATAGTATACCGACAAGAAAGTATAATGCTCAATAGTATACCGCCAAGAAAGCATAATACTGAAGGAGATCCTGACATTAAGAGTTATTTGTATTGTTTGGAAAGGACATCCCACCTCTGCCTCCAAGTATAGCTGGATGTCAGCCACCAGAGGGTAATTACCGGACTGATTTGATGTTTGTATGAGCTAAATCTTTATCATGCAACCTTGTCAACATGCCTTAGTGTAAACCCATCAGATGCAGGATTGGCAGAGACGGCTAAATTAAAACAAGCATGCAAAGACAACATTCACCCTCTACCAGTGTCATTACTTTTGTTTTAAGCGCTCCAAATCGGTTTGCGCTTTGCAAAAATAGCCACATCTGTCCTTTGAAATGGAAAATTAACTGAATCGTAATGGAAATGTATATGTTTGGCGCTGACACTAGCTCCAGACATATAGTCTTACCGGGTGTACATCATCATTATTAGCCCATCGGCTAGATATTGAATGTAGGAGACACCAGGCATACTACAAGAAATTGTATATGTATATCTTTCAGTAACAAAACTGATTATGAAAATAATTTGTTAATCCCGTTTTCTGCTGACAAACAACAACATATAGTATAGAGTAGTGTCATGTGTGTATATTTTATATTCGATGCTTTTATCAAGCAAGTATGTCAATCTCTCCTATCATATAAACTTTATCTTGATTTTTATTCCTGTATTGTGACCTATGTTAATCACACATGCAAATAAATACACTTATCATCCAAACATTTTTCTTGTTTTGGTATTCATTATTTCTAAAGAAACTGTACGGGAAAACATATGACTATTTAGCCTTTATCTTTATCATTTATTTATATTTTGATTATTCAAAAACATTTCATTAGTGGATGGGGCTATTTAGGCTTCTTATTGACGACAAATCGATTTTTAATATGAGGAACCAAAACTATGTTTATTACATTATTTGTGATAATTACGTGGAATATATTTATATTTTCTATCAACGGTAAATTCTTTCATTTGTTGACGAGCTGGACAAATTTCCCACAAGTGTTACATGTACTATAGTTGAAGAATAATGCTACTTAACCACGAACAGCTGTAGCTGTGGACCGTCACTGCGGGGTAGTTATGTCTGTTTGTCAATTTCCTCTTCCGTCATCTTTAGTCCACTCTTAACGCTTCACAGTCCACTTAATACTAATTAACAAGGGGTAACCAGTCGGATCACTTACACTGGCCAAAATCAAGTGAATAATACTCTCTCATTGACAAGATTAGCCGGTTAGTCTCAGCATCCTGGAATAGCGATCCGGTCTGAAACTCAATGAAAATAAAACCCCTGTTAGATCATTGGCTGCCTTGTCAACGATACCAGTCCGTGTTTGTTTATTTGTTTTGTCTGTACAGGTTTAAGTCGATTAAAGAAAACGGACCAGACACTGTAGGAAACTGATGAAAGCTAGGTTCTGTTGATTCACCAAGCTTTAATTAAACAGGAATTTGTGAAACCCCTGAAATCACATTGAACTTGAAATTTATAACAGATTTTGTTTGTTGAAGAATGCCGTATGCTGAAAAGTAAACTATTTTTATAACGAATTGTTCGAATTCTTTTGCAGTCTTCTAACGATTCATTTTTTAATTGACGGCAAAAATTCATTATACCATTCAAAAGATTACGATTCGTAATACGATTGATTTTTTAGACCAGTTAATTTCTTTATTAGGGTAAAATAAAAGATATAAATAAACAAAACACGAACTTAAATTGAACACAAATCTATACAATACAGCTGTTCAAAAATAGTCTACAAGCATAATATCGACAATGGCTTACATGGAATAAATGTACATATCATTCAATTTCTCTCATTCTTTATTCAGGTTTTTCTTGAAGTTCTTTATGAAGTGTAACCAAAACTGTTTGAAAAATGCGGGGAACCCAAGAGACATGCGCAGGTTTCAGGTAAATATTATCAGCCAATCAGCGAGTTTTTAAAATTATACTTGCATTACATTTGTACCACGATAAGGATGACGTAAAATGTCTCGAAACGTTACCATGTTATTACATGTATAATGAACCATATTCGATTTTAAATTTTGCACTAAAAGTTTTTCATTGTTATTTGCCGTATAACTCGACTAGAATTTAAACTCTCTAATAAACAACCTATAAATTACCTAGTATCAGAAAGCAAAAATTAAAATATAACTAATGTATATTTGTTGGCTCATTATTTAAAAATTATAACTTGTCTATAATGTTCTCTTTTCGCTTGCAGGTAGCCATCAGTACAACGGTGATGGTGGATGGGCCATTGCTGGCTATATCTGATAACATGTTTGTTCACAACAATTCAAAACATGGCCGGCGAAACAGACGATTAGACCCGACTGAGGGAGGTATGTGGAACAGTTAAGTACCAAAAATAATTTTTCTTCGTTCATATCAGTCTTGAAGCTTGATACATTGATTTGTACCAAAATGGGAGTCAACATTTTCTCATACTGTTATTTATCAGGGGTTTGACGATTTTAAGGAAACAATCGCATATGGGCATCAAAAATATTTTTTTTAAATCCAATAAGTTTGTATAACTCCGGTGTCATTCTGTGTAGGTTGTTACGGATGGCTCCAGAAACAAAATGCTCCACGAAGGCCGTAAAAACTAGTTTCTCCAAAACCTATTAAAAAGAATTAATAATGTAAAAACGAGCACATTACCATGTGTAGCTAAATAATTTTTTTTGTATTGTTGACAAACATTTTGGTACATTTTATGTTGTTCGTTGGTTTGTGGCTTGGCCTCGGTTTGGTATGGTTTTGCAGATGTGCTTAAAATGTATGTTGGATTTCGGTTGTTAAGCACCTGCCCTTGTTATGCACCTAACTTTTACGTCTTTATAACCATGGAAACTAGGTTCCTTCATAATATGCGACAAAAACGATGGAAACTGGGTTCCTTCATAATATGCGACAAACAAAAACCTATAAAGTACTTAAGAACTTTAAAATAATTCTTAAATACGAATATAAATTTCCCAGTGCTTCACTTCCCACAAAATTAATTTTGGAATACGGAAAATAAGGCTGTTTATTTATGTACTGGTAACAGTGTTTGTAAGTTAATCTGGGACACCACCCGTCAAGTTGTTACATCATAAGTAGATCGTTTACTGTATATAAGATTAGACTGATTGCATCTCCCCGCCTAACCCCAGCGTAACAGTCTTCCCATGGTGTTGATATGCCCATGTATGAGTGACACTTTACTCCGGTCAATCCACACCCTACTGTCATCTCAAGCAGCGATGATAACAAGACAGTATCCTAATTACCAATCTGATAACGTCATTCATTAGATACGAGTGCACCAGAGAGACAAAGTCTACATTTTATCACGTTCAAGTATCTTGTTATTGGTTAACAGTAATTGCTTTATATTTTTTCCTATAAGCTCATCTCGGTATTTAATACTACGATTGACATGCTTTATTATATGACTCAGTAACTAATTTCCTTTGATTTTGTTATGTTACCACTGCATTTTACAAGGTAACTAAAACTTTTTCGGAAATTTCGCACTAGTTATGATAAAATATGACAGATTAAGCGATTAATGTTAATAAAGACTTAGCAACCTTTGTGTTGAGAAAATTTTGTGGGAAAATGCCACTTAACTTCTTTTTAACAAAACTATTAAATAATTGTTTTAGGTAATTGAATGCAATTGCCTAGACGTAAACTGTGCAAAATTTTAGATTAAAAGCCGTTTACAGATGACTGGAACAAATGAACACCAGCTGTGATGTGTGCACATATTTGCTTACATTTTATTAATGGATGTTGTCAATTTGCGAGTTAACAGTTAAACCAATACATTTATTCTGCGAATTGTTTGAACATCTAGTTTGAATATTATCGTATTATTGTTATGATGTATTGTCATGAACAACCCATCCGGAAATAGTAATTAATTATTTGTTTCGGCAAATGGATACTTTTCGAAAATATTAAAGTATTAAATATCAGGTCGTTTTTAGAGATTTACAGCGAATTCGGATAATATTGAGGGAAACAAGAAAGGCTTATACGCCAAGTGGTTGATAATTTTATATACAGCCAGATTAGCTGGTTAATGGAGCCGACAGGAGGCGTATCAATTAAGCATGTGTGGGCCCGTTATTGGGATGTTCAATTATGATGAGACGATGACATGGCCGTCAGACAATGGAGAGCCTATCGACAATAAATCGGAGAGGGTTTGAAAACTGAGATGACTCTAATCAAGAGAGCTCTTCTTTCACTTGATGCCGTGTTGACGGACAGCGTGAATCGCGATCATTGTATCAACCAAGCAACACCAACAACCCGCGCACGCAATCCTCTCCCAAGTACCGCTTTTCTTGCAAGCCCAAGTTTCGCGATGGCCATTGATCTCCAGAAGCCATTACCCGTTTATTCCCATTGTATAAAAGGTTTCATAGAGAGCTAGCATGGCGGATGTATTGTTTCAATGGTCCAAACTGCTCCATCATACATCGAGATGGGGACAAGGTCATCCACAAAATTTACCACCAGAAAATTGATAGATAGAAGTTGAACAGAACAGTTACCCCCAAACAATTGGCTCAGGGACATGCTGTCGTGAAATCACCAACCCAATAACAATACCCTGTCCGTGCCGCCAGTGGAGGTCCCTCAAACCCCTATATCAGACCCTCAACTCCCATCTGGCCAACAGCTATCCCATCTGCTCCCAACAAATTCATTCTGCGACAAGAAATAAAAGAAAATAGGTAAACATCGACTGTGTATTTCCTTTCTAAGTCGAATTAATTTGATCCAGTGGTCGAGAATTGTGCATCCCATCGGTTTGATTCGCCAGGAAAAGGGAGAGGAAATGTGAAAATTCCCCAAGTATGTGACCATCAAACGGTGGTAGTTTTGGGGCTAAGAGCACGACATACCTCACTGGTAAAACCCAAGACTGGGTGTCTGCGAGTGGTAATTGCCGGGAGATGCTGAGACAGAATTACTCTGCTTCTCGCCTTTCTCGACCTTCAGAATACTGGTTGAGTTATATGTAGAGAGAGTCTACAGGGAGTAAAAGATCAGGAAGTTTTGCCACCATCAGGAACGTATTTAGAAGTCGACAAGGCGAACCACTAGCGCCCTCTCCTTCCCGTTAAGCTACTTCAGCCGGGGAAATTCAGACCAGTTTTCCCTCCAAATAAACAAGCTGATGTTTAGACAAGTGAATCGCGCTACGTCAAAGACAACTCTCTCTGTAAAAAGATAGTGCCTACTTGGGCTGTAGTATGCGGTGGAAACTGGAAGCTATGTTTCTCCCTTTTATCTTGGACATTGAGTAGTTTTTTATGAAGTGGATGTAAAAACAAAGCGGTCGTATTATTTCAACTCCAGGGATTTAACCGTGTTATAGATACTGGGTTTTAGGAGGTCCAAGCAAACACTCTTTTTTTGTCCTGTACTCTTTTATAAAATGTGTTCTATCTCAGTATGATAGGCGATCGTCTTGTCGTAGACCAAACTATGTCTGTGCACAAATGCCAAATTCAGACATTTGCCTGAATAAAGAAATTTAGGAATAAATTATCAGGAGTGAAGTAGGAATTTACTTTTCAATATAAAGCCATGAAACAGACTCGATCTTGGTAACCTGGTACCTAATTGAACACTTATCAAAAATATATATAGATTCCGTTTTGGCACATTGTGAGATTAATTTAAATTAAGTAACCTTATGTTTTAAGTCAATTAATTATATACAACTATTTGTATTGTAGACCATAAGTATAGCTTTTATATATTGTCACACACATTGGTCTTGTAAATATACACGTAAAGTTTCCGATGCCCAAGAACAATATAAATAAATAATGTCAAGTGTTGTACTGTTTCACTTAACAAATTAATTAACACACAGAAAATCTTAACTACGATCTATATAGAGCATGTATTGACTAAAAAAAATTACGAAACGCAGTTTTATTTTAGCGATATTAAAAAAATATTTCGTACTTTTGTTCTTAAGCACACAAGTTAGATTTTGCACAATCTGTGAGACACCCCGGCAGATATTGACTGCATGGTGGTAGAGGACTAAGGGTGTCAAGAGCGCCTGGAGTAGGTGTGATTTCAACTTGATCATCCCGTCACGGTTTGAGCACAGCGTACCGGGCTTTTCATTCTATCAGGGTAGTCGACAATGACTCACAGCTCAACCATCTGTCCACATATTACCGTTACGAACTGCATCGAAAACGGCTACCCTTCCCATCTCATGTTAAGGGACAACGTAAAAATAGCTGAAATGTTCCTTGTGCTTTGTTTCTATTTGGGAACACTGTTAACCAAAATTAGAAACTATTCAAATTTAAATTCACGTAAGATAACGTAAAGCGATGTAATCATTAATTAATCTCATCACTGTACCACCAAGATGTGCCCCGTCAAAGCCAGAAATAACAGTATTACAATTATGAAGCTTATTATCCTGTATAATTTAAGTCAATTTAGAGATTGGTCGACGACCAACGGAGATTCCTTACATTTGGTCAGCCTATTAATTGTAATTCTGTGGATAGTGTTACCAAAATACAGGTTACATACATTTTGATCATGGTTTGTATGTATTTATTGTTGTGAGCTGAAGAAAATTTTGGATGTTGTTTTAATATTTTATCTGTAAACCTGTTGTGTTGTACTTCATGTTATACTTCAGAAAAAATGTATCAATCGGTTGACAAGTCAATTGACCAGAAAGTGATTAAATGGTTCACTTAGTGTGCCATTTTCTTATTTCAGAAATCAGATTATCTTTTTTATATATTATAAATTACTCACATTAGTGTTGAAGGTTTCAGAACAAACAGTTCATTGGCACTAACTATATTTTGTAAAGAGAAAAAGTAAATAAATAAATGGGTCCTCATTGTTGCACCTTGACGACCACCACTGTTAGTACCACAATAGACGATACTCACCATTGGATTCTCTTTAATTTGTCTTAACAGCTACACCGTGTATTAAGGCGATTTGTCCCAGTGAGGGGTGGACATCAGGAGGAACAACCGTTATTATAGTTGGGGACAATTTCTTTGACGGACTTCAGGTTGTTTTCGGCACAATGTTGGTGTGGAGTGAGGTAAGTAAAACAAAGTAAACTACTGCTCATTAAATATTTTAACAAATAAAAAATAAATAAATAATAACTTCATCTAATTGTTAACACAATATAGTCAATATACTGTGATTTTCTGTCTACAATAGTTGTACATAAACCCACTCAGGGATACATTTTTTTGCTGTAAATCAAGCTGTCGCATTATTATATTTCCAGATAAGTGTGTTATTCTTTTTTTATTTATTTTTTTATTTATTAAAATTATTAAGAAGAAAAATCCTGTTAATAAAAGATGTTACACACATGGTAAAAGCTTAATCTATGTTTGAGGAATACTGCACAAAATTTGGTAAATACTTATATATTTCTGTTTTGTATATCGTAAAACGTTCGCTGTTAAGATAACTTATTGGATGCATGAGATACAAAATACAGAGTGTTATCTATTATATATATTGTGGAAATACTGATTGATATTAATCAGGTTATCATCATAGAAGTTCATATGGAAAGCACACTCGGCACTATATAAATCCAAAAAATTCACTGCATGTGTATAGAAAAATACGGCAAGAGTATTAGAAACAACGCACTAATACATTTATTTATTGCGCCATATTGTCTCATTGTCGAGAAAATAATATAATTTTCTTAATTATTATGATAAAAAGATTATAGCATTAAGAATAAAGATTTAATTTGTATTAGGAAAAAAAAGCAGAAAAAAATAGCAGAGGATCCATTTTTCAGAATTTATTTAAAGGATGTAATGCTGTCTTGTCTGACCTGTGCTAGAAAAAGAAGTTAGGTTTTTTGAGTTAATTGTGGATGATTTATATGATAACTGATGACGACTGCCCCACGAGCACTTCTGTTAATGAACTATAACCCTTTGTAGAGATGCTTTCCTGATCGTTCTGCGTGGCGAGCTGAAATTGGCAGTCGCCAGCATATTAAATTTATCGAATTATTCCGAGAATACGGAACTAACGTTCACGACATTAAAACAATCATCAGCAACAATCAAAATGCAAAAATGACGGCCTAAGATGAACTGTGAAATAAAAAAAGATTGATTGCAATTGCGCGGATCTATTATCAGAGTCACTGGGATGAGGCGAATATTAGCGAAGTGAATAACCAGTATAGTCACCAAAAGCTCTCAGATTAGTCAACGACCTCTACAAATGATAGTATCTTTAAAAGATGAGGTGGCAAAGTGTCATTGAAGAAAGAATTTACTAAATTCGTCAAATGTCGACATGAATGAATCACTAGGGAAAAAAAGAGACGACAAGCAGGCGATAAGGAAAACAAAAACTTTGTGATTTTTCTTCCAATATTGCGAGGTGCCATTTAGGATACTGCAACTGACTATACTTATACTCACAAATGTGTACCTAGTCGTATGAAATAAGTATAAAGAACAGAACTAACAACAACGAATAATTACAAAAACACACAAACACACGAACACTCAGACCACCGCAACAACAACAACAAACCAATGACGTGGCAAGAAACTGTGTGCTAAAATACAATAAAATCAATGTGTACTGCAATTTTAGGGTTCTGTTTCAATTGTCATATGTATTTTTTTATTTTTCTTTGTTTATTGTAGTTGTTGACGTCACACGCTATCCGGGTACAAACTCCACCTCGTCACATTCCGGGTGTAGTCGAAGTCACTCTATCTTACAAATCCAAACAATTCTGTAAAGGTGCTCCGGGCAGATTTGTCTACACAGGTGAGATGACGTTGTTGTTGTTATATTATTATTATCATTATTTTAGCAAAATAAATTTACTAGCATACGGTTATTTAAAACGTGAAATAAGTTAGAAAATGTTAGTCTTGTTGTATCCCCATAGATTTGAGCATAGATTAGACAACTAAACGAAATAATCGAGTTAAAAGGCTTATCCCTAATAAATCCCGATGAGTCTCTCAGCCATCAGATGATTTGGTGATTAAATATGCTATTAGATACGTTGCATCATATGTGGCTCATATGTTGCAAAAAAAAGAACTATTTAAAGTCTATTTAAAAAAAAAACAATCTAACGACGCAGCATTAAATGAATGTTACCTAGTTCCGGGAAATTCATCTGGGGTTAGCAGATGACATGTTTTCCGCCACATCTCTACTGTGTCTGGGTTTTTTTTCCAATTCCATCGCGGCTGAGATTTGACACATCAAAATCAGTATTCATAAAAATTTGAATGAGGCCGAATTTCAAAATTGTCATAATATGGAGGACTTGCGGAAAATCATACTGTGCTGAATGAAACGGGATTGTCACTTAAACAGGGAGACTATCTTCACCGAATGAGCTCTTGTCCTCGTTGAACTAAGTGACAACGTCAGCCTGGTAATTCCGCCATGATTGTCACGCGGAGCAAAGGCCACGTGGAGCTCACGCGGCGAGCGAGATGGTCCACAGACAGACACAGTAGCGGCTTCTTTTGTATACAGAAATGATCACACCGTTTCTTAACAGTTTTCTTCTGAGTAAATTTGTCCGCGACATTCTCAATTGTGATTTTGGTCCAAAATTTTAACTTTGCGAAATTGGGTGTCATCTAAAGAAATCGTCTTATATTATTGAAGGACTTGCTGTCAGCAGCAGAACTGGTAGACAAATGGCGACATGCTGATCGGGTCTTATAGTTAAAGGCTGTCACATTTGCCAATCGAAATGTTATTTATTCTATTCTTAATATAGTTTCGGAGAGTCCCCTCAAAAAAGTCTGATGGTGCGGAATTTCTTAATAACTACCATTGACTCTGAAGATTGGTATTTTGTTTAACTAAAGTTTGTTTTGTTTTAGCATTAACAGAGCCCACAATCGATTACGGCTTCCAAAGATTGATGAAACTTATCCCCAGACATCCGGGCGACCCGGAGAGATTACCCAAAGTAAGTCATATATAAATAATCGTTATTCTAATTCTTTATTCTCAACTTTCAAGGTCCTGGCTAAGCGCAGTTTGTTTGAAGGGTAACAATGCTCTCATCACTTAGCATTGAAGGAAAATTAATTTGGCAACATTATCAAAATATTTCAGCTTTCATAGTTAAGCTAGTGGACTGAATTATTGTTGGAATACACAGCCCTGAAATACCCTTGAACATGGCGTAACACATTAATCAATCAATCAATCTCATCTTTCAACTTAACCACATGTTCGCTTCCGCTGGAAAGAAACATTTGTTGACTAAAATTTAAACAAAATTACAATCTATTTATTATTACTCAAACGAATTGGCTTTAGCATGGTCGTTCAGATTTGACTGTTGACGCCACGTACTTTTTATTAGATATTTTCAATGGTAATTTTTATGATTTCACTCTTATTTTTGCAGGAAATTGTATTGAAAAGAGCAGCAGATTTGGCAGAAGCTTTATATAGTATGCCTCGCAACCCCAACCAATTATCACTACCTCCACCCCGTTCTCCAGCCATGAACAACGGCTCGACAATGTCTGGCTTTAACAGTTACACTGGTCAGTTGGCGGTCAGTGTTCAAGAGGCAGCAAATGGTCAGTGGGAAGAAGGTTGGTTGGCTACTTGTCCCAACCTCCCATTATCTAAACCTCTATCTAACTTCCCATTATCTAAACCTATATCTAACCTCCCATTATCTAAACCTTTATCTAACCTCCCATTATCTAAACCTCTATCTAACCTCCCATTATCTAAACCTCTATCCAACCTTTTCTTATCCAAACCTCTATCTCCCCATTATCTACAACTGTACCCATACTCCCATGATTTACACCTCTATCCCCCCATTATATACAACTGTACCCATACTCCCATGATTCACACCTCTATCCCCCTATTATATACAACTGTA
>JAVFBX010225057.1:0-11139 GCA_034783855.1 Mopalia kennerleyi | reverse complement strand
GGGGCGGGGTGGCGCATGCCCCTTGCGCATAAACAATTGGCAAAGCTTATGTACGTGGAGTCTTATCTGCCTACATTAACAATTGGCAAAAGCTTATGTACGTCTTATCTTATCAGCTTGATATATACAAGAAGGCAACCGGAACTACTGGGACCCTCCGAGGGGGTGGGGAGGGTCCCCAGGAAAAACTGCGCCGACGCCCCCATTGTCTATACTACTGGGGCTGCCTATGTGAGTAAGACATCCTAATTGAAGCAAATGTAATGTTCTTTCTCATTATTCAAAATATGTATGTATAATATAAAATGTTTGACATTAAATCATCTTTCGTTTCAAATATTGACCTTTCGCTCACCTTTATTCTTAATTCAGGTTTCCGACATTGCGACCATCTCTCTCCTTTGTTGCTTTAAGGACGATTGGTACGAATATTTACTGTGCTCATTATTATTATTTTATTATATTCTGATGATGGCGCTCAGTATTATACAATTATCTGACATTTGAAAGTGCTTTTAATCACTATTCCAATGACTGTGTGTCACAGAAATTACAAAAGGATGCAGACAGACAAACAAAAGCCTCTCTGTGCGTATACGAAAATGTTTGAATTGTGTACTATCAAAACCTTAAGTACATTGGGCTTGATTGTTATAAGAAAGCAAACTTCAGGGAAACAAAGAAGCTCCGTTTGCTTTAAGTAAGGAATGAGCAACATTCGTTTACTAACAGACATTGAGCTCAAATTAATCCGCCATCCTGGTTCAGTGGTGTGTGGAATGATCTTCCTTCGATGTACCAATCACATGTGCAAGTTCCTCAGTCGCCCTCGGCTATATCAGGGAGTCTTATTTTACGGCATCGGCAACCTCTGGTTCAGCTTTACGAGGATTCCTCTCGGGTTTCCGCTCGAATTCGATCTGTTTGGGATCTGTTTGCACTAAGCCCTGTCATTGTCATGTACTGTCTTTCTTGGCTGTCGGTAACGTCATGATTTGTTTCCTTTAGCATTTGGGTTGGCATACCGTCATTTGGTGGAATATTTTTAACCTCGGGCGTTAAACTACAATCCATCAAACATAGAAACAAAAGCCAAATGGTTATCCCTCGTGTATACACTTCTACATGTATAATACTGTTGTTACACCAATATTATAAAACAGAGGACTGTATTTTGTACATGTATATATAAGTCTGGCTTTGATGGACTACGCGTTAGGTTATATAAAACTCCAGCCTATACTTTATCTTATTCTGGAAACATGTATCATCACTCAACTATTAGTACGTAATCAATATCTCCAAGTGTCGGAATCAGAAACGAAAATCTCACCTAATCATTCTTATATTCAAAGCTTAAACATAACATAGACTTCGAAAGATATCGAACCGTATTACCCGCAATCCTGTAGACAGCAATCCTTCAGTTCCGGCTGTCCAGTCAACGACTTCAAGTCGCAGCTGATCAGTTGACACATGTGGCACAACTTCATATTAGATCCCGTCCAGTGTATATCTTAACTCTTTGCATCCGGCAAGCCGCTGCCAGCGTCAATATTTTAGCATAATTAGATAGAGTAAGTACTCCTGATGAAAAAAATATATACTTTTCTATACCTATGACTCTTTTAAAAAAAGTTATGACCATATTATTTTACAAACATAAACAAATTGACATTTTCTACAAGGATATTCCGTCTAAATAGATCACATTTTGGAACAATTTGGGGCCAAGGCGCGCTGGTAAGGGGAGTTCACTCTTTACAGATTCTCCATTTGGTATAGCGGGTTATCTTCCCGTGAAAATTAAACTGAAAATTGGACCATGAGTTATGGTATGTTGCGGTTCCAAATACCAATCGCAGATAGGCTCAACAAAATATAATATAATATAACATATAATTCAATGTGAGGTAATTTTAAACAAATAAAGTTGTTATTTATCATTATTCTTGTATCCTTGGTTGAAACGGTATAGCACATTATTTCAGTAATACTATATCGGTTTCTTTCACATTGGCCTAAGTACAAATGCGACACAAATATTGCAACTTGCTAAGCAGTGCCGGAGTTCTGATAGACTGCACCAGTCTGCGTGTGGTTGCGTGTTATTATGTGGATTGATACCGCGGGTGTTGGACTGTCACCGAATATATATTTATATATATATATATATATATATATACCTTGTCTTTAGTGTATCCGATTGCCACGTCACATTTTTGTATTATTGGAAAGATAATTATACATTCTACAATTAAATCGATTCTATTACCTACGTCGAGAAATTGACTATAAAATACACCCGGGTCATCTTATTTTGCCTTTTTTTTATTTACTGATCTTTCGCTAAGGTTGCCCCAAATAATGACGAAAATTAACGCGCGAGGGTCTGGCGTGGCGTGCCAGAGTTGTCTTAGTCTCGTCCACTGTATAAACGCTCTAGAGAATACGAAAGCTTCAGCTAACTGTAAACTGACCATTCTGATTAGTGGTGGAAGAGTTTGACAACTTTATACAACTATCCTGATAAGGATATGCGACTTCGGTCGAGTTGAAAAATGAGTAAATAAAGATTGAAGTATCGTCGTGTTCAGGAAGAAGAATAACAATGACATCTGTTATATTCCAAAAGTGTCCGCCTGATCACTTACGCGTATTACTTATACGTATAAAACCATGTTGCCTAAGCCTACGTACATAAACAATTTTAAATCATTGTTTTAATAGGTTCTGGGTGGTCGTGTTTCACATCTTGGGATACACTTCACCTGTACGTATCCTAAAACACATAACACTTTTTACCTATCGTCATCGCAGTGGGTTGCCAAAGCTTTATTTCAAAGTTGCGAGTCGTTGTGGATAAAATACGGGACTCTTTGTTGCTTTCACTCGCATGACGAGACGACAAAGACAATGCAAAGGACACCATTACACAGTAAAACATAGCGGTAAATAATGCAACTGTACAGGCCTTAAGTTTGAGCAGCAACCGCTGTTTTTTTTTCTTTAACGTCCAAAATAACGTAAACTATTGCATCATATGATATTCATCCGGGGTTCCAATAGGCGGCATGACTATTGCTCCTCCGTTTTCTATCGTCCAATTGCTGAGCAGGAAATTCGATAGTTAATATAATGCTGATCTGTCTGAAGGTAAGCAGTCGACAAACTTTCCAATAAAATAATTTTGTTATAGTATTTAGATTGTGTTTATACGAGTGTTTTGCCTGATGGAAGCGGTGGACATCGTCATCAGCTAAGGATATAGTTTGTCTTTTCATTAACTTCAATTGAGGCTTGTAACAACAACAACAACAACAACAAATTAATATGTATCGCTTTAAGCATTTTCCAATTTCCAATGTAACTTATTGACACAAAGGACATATATATCACACTATCAATGGCATCGAATAGAAGCTAATAATAATCTTGTTGTAGCATCCTGTCATTTATGTCTAAATGCACTGACTATGAAATAGAATGAGTGAAATATCCTTAAGTGCTTTGCTTTGTATAAAAGGAAGCCTATATTCAGAAAATCGTCGTAAATCTAAAGAATATCTATTAAATAACGAAACCACCGTAGATCCGGAAATAAATGTAAAATAACGACGAACGTTTGCCAACCACTTTTCATCCTTATTTTACAGAGAAATCGGTTACAGTGTGACCAGCGTTACAGATTGCATTTGAAGCGACCTTTTTTTTAAATTAATGTATGTAATTAATAAAACAGTAGATTTTTGCTTTCCCCTGGACACTTACATTGACTAAATGTCCAAATATTGTCGTATATCATAGTGTGGGTTGGGTCAAGGTAAACCAGTTTTCACGTTGTTTAATGTATGGAAGATGGTTTTGAAAAAGCGAAAAGGTCGCTTGACTAATACTTTGATTGCACCAAACAGAACACGGGTCACATGATAAGGAATATTTATAATTAAATTCTGTAAACTAGTAACACTGGAATTCGTCCCCACAGGTATCATTTGAAATCAGGCTGTATTAAAGGATAAGAAAATCTGAATAAAACATTTATTAGAGAGAGTAGGGTATGGTTTAATGCCCATATACACCTTTTACACAATTGAGGAAATTTGTGCTTCGTTTGCAATGGTTTATTGTTTAATTAAAATGCAAAAACTGTTTTACGCAACAGTACTTTTTAAGTAATCATTGTATAAATAAGTTTGAGATAACCTATCAACGAGCCGAAGTTGTGGTTTACTTTTTGTGACGGCAATATGTTGACATAAATATTTGTTTCGGACTAACGATGGTTAAAAATGTTGTCCAGTTTCGTATTTCTTTCTGACTAACGATGGATCAAAATGTTGTCCATGCAGATTCGTATATTGATTGTTTATATGTTGTATTTTTTCAGAAGTTGTTAGTTCGATGACTGCAAAGGATTGTACCAAGTTAAAGACTATTGATCTACATCTATAGATCAATTAGTTGGACGAGGTGTACGGCGCAATGTGACAATGGTGCAGAAATCGCATTATATTTATACTCCGGTTTTTCAAATTTATGACGTCAGGAACTTTGCAGTTCGACTTTTGAACTTATATGAAATTATCACCCATGAACTGTGATGTAACATGCTTAGGACATCAAACGTATAAATATCTTGAACCAGGGTGCAAACACAAAGTCTTATGCATTCGTGTTCTTCTTAAAAATATTTTTTGGAAATTTTAATGAACCACAAAAAAAAGTTAAAAAAAAAAAGCCGAAACATCTTTATAGGGAAACGACAAGCTCGTCTATACTTCTCCTCGGCGTTTTAAAATAGATTAAGACATCAGGAACAATACCACTGAAAACAATCTTCATTTTTGTTACAGGAAAAGGATTCTGACTCTAAAAGACTAACATGTATAACTACAACAAGTACTTTGAGAAAGAAGGGACTTATCAAGGTCAGTACAAAACATTGTATGCTTTTCCTCTGTAATATCAGATTTTTTATTAAATGCCAGTGAAAATTGAGCTAAAATAATTCTACTCGACTTTAATAGATGGTCAGATGTTCCTTGTCCGATCATCCCAATATCCTGCGCAGGAGGTACGTTTCGTTTCGTTTCCGGGCTCTCAGCCTACCCCTCATCAATAGGCTCACCGTCAGAAATCCTGACGAACCCATTTTAAATAGGATCATTTATAGTAATTCATGACAATATGTGATATTTTTAGCAGTTTGTGACATTTTACAAAGCTATATTCTCGACACAACGCCAAACGTTATCACACTCTTAAAGTTCACTTTGCGTTCGTGACGTCGCTACATTTAACATCAAAAACATGCAGTACCTTTGACGTCATTATTTAAGTTATGTAATCAAGGTTCATGTGAAACAAAAAAGTAGTACCGAGTCCCACACACAAATGATGGCCAAGTGAGCCTATGGTAGAAATTGCGATCATCCGTCCAGGAATTAGTGCTACTCGTGTACCTCACATTCTATGACTGACTTGTTCCGGACATTCTGACTGCCTGCGAAATCAACGGAAAAAATAATGACCTGGGGGCCGCTGCTCGAAGGGCTGTTAACTTGCAGAATCTATTGGATGACTTCACGCCAGGACGAAAGTTTACTCAACCAATAGTGATTGAATGCGGGGTAAATGACTATTATTCGTTAGAACCATGAACTAAGCATTTGGTAATCGAAGTGTAATCAAATAACACATCACACGTAACTTATAGTTCCATACGGATTCACCGAGATATTCTATACATGCGCGACATCGACGTTATCAATTTGAAGTAACGACAACACGAACAAACGCCTGACTCATTAAAAGTGGGTGTCCTAGTAAAAAGAACTATAGCGGAATGTGTTGCAAAACTCATATCTGGACTAGCAGAACGATAGCCTTGTGCTTAATCAAATCAGTCCTCCGAGTTTGAGAAAATACACAAACCAGATTAGTAGTTTATGAAAATGAACTGAAAAATTAGGGTGGCTGGCGATGCAATTTAAATTTAGAATTCATCGCTGTTCAAACGAATATTCCAGCTGCGGTAATCACGAAATCCGAATCCCCATATAATTTGGATATTCTTTATTTTGTTTTTACCTTTGGTGAAGGTAAATGTATCCCCACCGTAAGAGAACTAGGATTGTTGTTATGTCATTTTTTGCTAAGCTTAAAACACGTTTTTTAACATCTAATCCGAATGTGTTCCAGTGCTTTGCAATATAGGCTAGCTCTCAGTCTTGAGCCCTCAAGCACCTTGCAGTTGGATAAACGGGAGGCTATGACGAGGACACTAGTGAATCTGTTTTCTACGGGGATGGCAGGCGCCACAATGGGTACTGGATTATGCAAATTATCAAACGTCGTATAACTGGTGTTTTACCCAGGATGTATTTCGTTTTTTATGTCTTGCACCCGTTCACAAAGCTTTGTCATCAACCAAGTTTTAGTTTCTGCAAAATCATCGTAATGCGTTGCAATAAAAATCCATTGCGTTGAGAAATGAAAAGAGCCTAGGATAATAGTCCAGTATAGAAAACTGTTCGGACATTCTATGGGCATTGAGACGACTATAGACAACGGTAAGTTGAGTGAAACGAAGACGACGGCTATTAGTATGTCAGCTTTGAGATAAGCCCGTTGAGTGTCAGACCACGTCTGTTGTTTGCTACCGGACAGACCTTCCTCGGTGTCAAGATCGTCTGACACAACAGATACATCCGAAGAAATAGCAGCAGGTGATCTCAAACTCTTTCTACACTTCCAAAAACAAAAAACAGTGATGATCATTGGTAGTAAGGGGATAACAAATGCTGTGGTCAAGACGTAGGTAAAGCTTTCGCTATAGCCTAAGATACACAACGGAATTTCCCATTCCGGTGCTGGCTTGTACTCCCCCCACCCGAAAATAGGAGTAAACGCCCAGCAGGCACTGATAGCCCACATGAATCCCGCTGCTACCACACATCTTGATTTCGAGAGTATCGTTTTGTAGTTCTCGGGATTGAGGACAGCGAGATAGCGGTGTATTGCCATGAACATTATACAAAGACAGACTGATATGTAGCAAACGACGGGAATCCATCCTGTAAAGTAACACATGCTTTCTGACACATATCCCTTATTTGAAAACAAACCATCCAGAAAAGTCGTCGTCAGGGAAGTCACAGCCGCCAGCACAGAGAAGAAAGCAGACATGAAGAGACCGGTCACCGAGAGACTGACTGTGGCGAGGTTCCCATAGTCGGTCTCCGTTCCAGACACCAGACGCGCCGTGAACACCACAAATACCATCAGGTTTCCAAGAGTTCCTAGACATCCCAAAGCTACCATGATTGCTCCACCAGAAACTCGTTCTGAACCAAGCATGATCCCTAAAGATTTTGTTGTCGCTTGGAAAAGTCATTGATTCACAAACAGCTAAAAGAAGGACTTGCTTCCAAAGTTTGAAACTAACCACATTTCTTTCACAGTTTTTACAAGAGTGTTACTCACAAATTTAGGCTTGGACATATTAGGCTTGAAAAGTTAGGGCTGGTTTGTTAGCAAATGGGCATTCCTATTGCCAACGCATGGACACACTTCTCAAATGACACCATTTCATACTAAATTATCACAAAAACGCATACGGAAGCATTTCGTTGCACATTCAAACAGAAACTGTTATAAATGCATCAGACAAGACTGTTCTATTGCCGGTTTACAAAAAACTCGGTCAAACACAATCATTTCTTCCGAAACTAAGTAACTCGGATTTCTGTCGTTTCCAGGTTACAAACGGTTCTACACTGTTCCTTCCACGTGCGGTGGATAAGGGATCTTGCCCGACCAGTACAGGTATATCACAGTTCTATCGGCTTCATTAGTAATTGCCATCAAGTAAACACATCCGAACCAAACCTGATAACAGCGAGAGTGGTGCGTGTCGTTCTACAGGTATAGTCAACATCTATTATTTACCATGATTTCTCATGCCTTCAAGATCCATAAACCCATGTCGGCAAATCACCACGTTTAGCAAATTTACAAATCTCTAATCATCCGCATTTAGCTATTTATGGCCGGGAAAAAATCAATTGCGTTTCACTAGCAGTTGAACACATTTCCAATGACAAATCACTATTGACGCAAGGATGTCAACTGGCTGTAAACTAATCGACAATCTGTACGAAACACTACTTTTTTAATAGATCTTCATTTCTCAGGCTGTCGTTGTCATTTACATAAAAATTAGGTAGCAGCGTTCGTCCTACGTTTCATCGATTCTCCTCTGTGGGTGTGGAAGAATAATTATCGGGTTTATGCCCACATGGCCTGATAACAGTCGGTGTCCAATTACAAAGTTATTGATTGACCATGCCTAAAGCGAGGAAGATTTCATGAGTGACAAAATGGTCGATCAGAATTCTTTAATATTTACATTTCATTTCGATGGCAAAGAGTAAACTAAATGGACACGATTTACCATGATTCCTCTGTTGACGAAAGTTTGGTGAAAGTACTCTAAGGTAAATGGGGGCATACAACTAATATTTGGTTTAAAAATTAATTGCCTTTCTTCGCGATAGACCCACTAAACCATGTTAATAATAATCCTACTTTTGCTATTGATAATTCACTCTTTATATTAACTAAGAATAAATCCATTAGCCAGATAGAAAGAAACGTCTATGAAATCGATATTGATAGAGAATGTTTTATTTCATCCTTTCGGTTTCAGGGCCATTTACGTTTTTTGATTTTTGCTAGGACACTTAACTTCCTCAAATTTTGCAGCCTTGAGCACTGTCGATTTGTACCACAAGAGTGATCACATGAATCACGGACATGGTCTGCTGACGTCACAGTGGCGCTAAATACGTGAGTTGTGTTTCAAGTAAAACATTCCACAGAAAGACAAAAACTATCGAGTTTATTTTAACTAACATGGACAAAGTTGGTGGAGATTAATTAAAAAAATAGTTTCACAATTTTGTTCATACAGATAAACCGAAAAAACGTGAAATCGTTAGGACATTCAACACGCCGTTACATCAGTTCTCTAAGGGCTGCACATACAAATACATCCCTATTAAAACGGCTGTTTTCAGAACTTTTCCGCTAGGATCAAACATTATGACTTTACAGCAAATGATAAATAAAGAGCTTTAAAAGTCTTTTGGAATTTTCCCTCTATGATAAACTATAGCAGATATTACAAAATGCAAATTGCAATAACATTACAACCCCATGGGCTATAATGTTTTCAACGATTTATAAGCCGATCCATCCGAATTTGACATACCGATTTCGAGTATTATTGGTGCAAAGTTTATCTGATTTACATATCATGTGAACCATATGTACTACAATGACTCATCGCAGTCTTACCTCCATGTCTTGCCTACAGCCCACTTGGTTACAAGGCAGGACCATTTTAAATGTAGTGATATTCGCTAGAATGGCTTACATTATGTGGTCGTATATAACTACACCGGGACTATGCTATAAAGTCATTCAGATGTAGATCTGTTTTCAAAGATATAATAAATTTTAATTATTCCTAACCCGTTTTTTTCTTTTTCATTTAAAGCTGATCCACATTGCAAATTGTCAAATTTTAAGGCAGCTTTATTTTTCGTAACTGTGGTTAAGAAGCCTTCTCGTGGATTTCTGGTCAGATTCTGATGGCCCGGGTCTAACCCAAAGTTTCGCGTCTGCGTTGAAAAGATTGATGGTTACAAAATGAGTTCACTTTGTTTACAGCCAAAAAGAGGGAATAACTCGTGTCGTAATAATAACCTTTATTCAATTAAATTTCAAAAGCTCTCTCACAATTAATTTTAGCATTAAGCCAATATACAACTGAAAAAACATTTATAAATACTATTTCTCTACATTTAATAAATAAATAGTTTTATTGTAGCACAATAAAATTTAGTTTGTCCCCACGGGGCCTAACTATTTATATGATTGATGTCCACTCAGTAATCTACCAATATATTGAATGGATCTGCTTCATGTTGTCTGCGAACCATCTATACAACAATTGACTCTATTAAGCTGACTTGTTTGAGCGGCATTTTGAAGCTGGGATGATAACATAATAAGTACATGGCAGACTTTATGGATTTTCAACTTATGGGTTTATTCATACGCAACGTTTCAGTACAGATACTAGTACCGTTTTCAAGCTACTGAGATTAATAACATTAAGAGCATGTATATATACAGTTGGAGGCACCACAGGTGTAAAAAAAGCCAACCAAGCCAGTCCAATCTTTGTTTTTGACACCTGTGGTGCCTCCAACTGTATATATACATGCTCTTAATGTTATTACTCGCGATTAGCTTGAAAACGGTACTAGTATCTGTACTGGAACGTTGCGTATGAATAAACCCAGAAGTTGAAAATCCATAAAGTCTTATCTATTAAACTGATGTAAAGGAACGATGGTACTATAGCTCCGTGTTACCTTAGCAGCTGTCCCCACCCTGACTATGGATGAAGAAAACATATACATTGTGATTTTAATATTATAGAAATACTGTCTATTTATTTGCTTACCCAGGACGCATGTATACCAGTTCATTAGCAGGGAAATATGTTTAACAAAATGTAAAATACTCTGTCAATTGTTTCTCAAAATACATCCAATCTGATTTAACTGTCATATTAGGGACGCTATATTAAAGGATGTTTAATGTTTTATTTAAAGACTATCGCTATATACAGGGGTATATTCTAGTGGCTTTTACAGTTGTTTTCAAATATAATGATTAGACTAACAACAGATATCTTTAGAAGCAGAATGACTTCAAAATTCTAAATATAATTTTATGTTTCATTTTGTGACTAGCGGTATGTCAAATGGCGGCCATTTAGAAAGTCTGAAAAAATAATTTAAAACTGTATTTCTTTCAGATAGTTTACCGAAAAAGGTTAAAACTTGGAATAGATGTACTTTGCAACATGCTCTGTCTATATCATTATATACATCATAAACACTATACCATCTTCTCTAGACAAGGGTTTTATATCCGAACAACTCTCCATTACAACCCTTGTCGGATAACTCGGGTATAATGAGATTCGGTTTCCAAGCGATTGATTGGATCCGTGGGAACTTCTACGCATCCAATCAGATGTTGTGTTAAGTAGAAGAC
>JAVFBX010225056.1:0-20943 GCA_034783855.1 Mopalia kennerleyi | reverse complement strand
GGGGATAGCACAGAGATACCGCTAACCACACGTAAATGATTTTCCTGGTAATATGTGTATTAAGAGAAAGATGCTGACACTAAATGAAATTCAGGATATTGAAAATATTCAAAGTCAAGAAGCTAAAATAAATCTTTCTACAATAATTGATTGATTGGTGTTTACGCGGTCCTCAATGGTATTTCACTTATTTGACGTCGTTTTATTCCAACAATATTTGAAACCAACACAACCAAACGTGTAAAATGTTCTGATAAAGCTAAGGAGTTAATCTTCCTCCAGTGGTAAGTAAAGCGATTGCGTGAGTATTGTTTCACGCCACTTTTTGTTTTTGTGTAAAATGACGTTAGATGTTTCAAGAATGGTTTCAAATTAATACCCCACTGTACAATCAGCATCTGGTGTCCTGAGATTTGCACAATAATGTTGTTGACGTTTTCGCAAGTTAAATTAGTTGTGAAATGTTTCCCGAAAAAAATCAGAGGTATTGCAGTGTATAGGCTGTTTCCTGGTCAGGTTCTGATGCACGCAGACTAATAACATCAATGAGTATTTGATACTTCGATATTTTATTACCTAATCGGTCATATACCTATGATGGTGTTAGCTCGTTTAAATCCCAGGTGGTGCAGTTACAGAGGTTAAAACGCCCTCATTTCTTTTTATGAACCAGGGCTATTAGAACGTAACGTCACTAATGAAATAGAAAAGAAACAAGTGTGACCGGTTAAAATACATCGGAGTGTGGTATAAAACTAAAACCAAAAAAGTAAAAAGATAATAAATAAGCTAATTCGAATTGATACAATTGTTTACAAAGTAATTGATCTTTGTAACGCGAGGGGTTACAGGTCTACCGGGAAGTATAATATCGAGTATCGTTAAACACCTGCACAATACTGGTCTAAATGTTTAGTATTTAAAAGTGACCAGTCGTGGCAACAAATCCTATTCGCTTGCAGTGAAAATAATGGATTGGCAAAATTGACCAAAAACGAATCCGATTCTGCTTCGTCTGTGCGGTGTCTGAAATAAGTGAAACTATTAAGTCGATCTGTTTGTGTTTTCTCTGATCTTGTGGTTGTTCTGTCGTGTTATTGTGTATTGCCAATGATGACGTCGATGGTGGTTTCCGTCAACCGATGGACTGCGATGAGTTAATGTCGGCGAGGTAACCTTAAGTACGGCGCTAATCATCCACCCGACAGATAATCCAAACAACAACTCATCCCTATGGTTGATGGAAGTTTGTTTTAGGGTAGCCATGCAAGTTTGGCACTGGGGAAAGGCCTGAAATAGTATCATTGTATAATTGTGATAGTGCAAATAGCAGTTGTAGTACAACACAGGCAAACCAGTGGCATAGCATTGAACAGAAAATAAAACACAAATACATCAATCAGTTATAGCCGGACAGTTCTCTTGTCAGAGTCATCTGATTATAGGTCAATATCATGCCGATCTGAAACAAATTTCAGATACTTATTGCGTATGACATTCCCTCAGAGTTAAAAACACGAATTCATCAGCTACTCTACCTAAATATTTTAACAGTTTGCGTGGAGTATACATTTTTTAGAAGTTCAGGAGTTTTTAATTCATTTAATACAACCCACGAATCGGTCCGAATGGTTATATGTTGTATTGATAGGGTTTCTAATGGGAACCAAGCAAAGGCTCCAAGAAAAACGTAATATTGGTTCTTAAACCAATACGAGTAAGTGAGCACCTACTGTTTTTGTCCCAGTAACATCACAATCTTGTATATTGTCAGCCTGAATCCAGGCAGTTTTATATTGTTGGAAAATATTGACATTACGACACTCTTCAAGCGATAAGGAAAATGAAATAAACAGTATGAACAAATCATTGGAATTCATTTCGTGCATAACAAATTTGACCTTGATCACTTCTTTATGGACATGTGGCTCCTGGGCTGCAGACTGGTTTAAAGTTATGGCATACCTTAGTGGAAAAACACTTTAATGCGCTCTGTTTGACTTCTCTCAAATGAAAAACTGATGTAAGCGACATAGGATTGATTTAGAACAGCTCTGACTTAATGAACTCATTTGACGGCTGGAATCTTATCTCTATCCAGCAGAGCTAGTTAATCCATTCTGTGATTGAAATAGAGGTTGCCCAACAGGTCATTGTTCCAGAAACTCATTTATCTTGTTCAATGATGTCATTAAACTGTTTGCCTGGGTACATTTGTTCACAAACACGCTGCGGGTCTTTGGATTGATGTGTAATTGATTGCAGTGACCGCGGGATCGTTTAACAGCATTTCTAAGAATATGCTGGATAAGGCGAATCGACATCAGAAACTGCACTCATGTCTCGATTACTGCCCAGCTTGAAGCAAAACAGAGAGCGACGTGGACCGAACAGTCCGATTTGTAGGAATGAATTCCTCGCTAGGCATACTTTGGTACGTCTTGTATACGACTCTAGGACTTCAGTTACCATTTTGGTTGAAAAGCCAGCGATCGAACTTCACCAGTTTTTGCGTACAACCCCTCTTGCAATATCATTTTGTTGCAGAAATGAATCCTGACTATTGCGTATTTTAAAACCAAAATGGTCAAGTCTTTCAGTAGACAATCTCCATTATTATTGAGCAAGCTGGGGTTGTCCGCTTGATGTCCTGCACATTTATGCTTAAAATGACATAACATGTATAACATTAATTGGTGACATTTGTTTGTAATTTTAAAGCCTGTTACGGTGTCGACCTATATATTTACACACACACACAAATAAATCAATCTGTCCAACGTTCATTTCTATTGAGTAATCTCCAATAGCACCCCACAAGACTTTTAATCAGTTAACAGATATACAAATCACTGTTAAATCGCATCCAATGAATATAAATTAGTTTACACAAAATCACATTAATCCTACACAACAAAATCCTGTACCTTTCAGGGAATTGTCTTTGATATCTATTTATTTTTACAGAATTTGAAACAGGATGCAAAAATCAGTGTGATACCAATAGTTGTACATGTATACTGTACATTTATAGCCCTTCGTCACGTATTTGTTAAAAACCGGTCGGTTCAATCAAATAGGTTTTATATTGTTCATTTGTTTGATTTAGGGTTGAACGCCGTCCTTAATGTTATTTCACTCACCTGAAAGCCTGCCAACCCAAAAGGTGAAGAAAGCCAAATTCGATGCCACTGGCAACATACAAAGTCAGGACAGGACAAATATAAGGCGTAATACAAAGACAACAGAACATATCGGCATCATGTTGCCCTCTTACCTCTGGGAACACTTGGACAACATGAAGCTACGTAACAGTCCAACCCACCGCTATATTATTCGACAGACAGTAACACGGCGACTGTTCCAGAATGGAAATGTCAAACGTTCTTGATAACTAGAAATAACACATACTAACACATCGATCCCATTGCGTTTCTATATCAAAGGGTTGTTTTTGTAAGGGACAAGCAATTTATTGGCTGCAAAATATTACTAGATATATGGTAAACACATGTGGAATAAACAAATAGCCACCTGTGTGTAACTTCTTCTATCAAACGAATGCTGATTCCAAGAATCTGAGAAGTAATTGAGAAGAGAACTGATTGACTTACAGACCTCATTTGACGGTTGAGATCTTATCTCTGTTCAGCAGAGATAGTTAATTCATTCTGTGATGGAAACAGGGCGTCCCAAGCTACATAACAACGCATTCGTCATGTTAAATGAGGCCATGGATTTGTTTTACTAGGGTTTTTTGAATGATGTACATTTAGCTAGCCGTTCTAAACAATATTCCTTGACAATATGTTCCTTGAAGACCATTTGCAAGGCACAATGTGTAAAATTGCAGCATTTTCTTTCAGCCTTAACAGAGACAATTTCATTATTACTTTCACAGAAAATTTGGCTTCTCAGATAACGAGGGATGTTTATTTTTACGTTTACGCTCTGAGTAGTTATTTAACTGATGCCACGGTCAAGAAGCTGTTTGTTCTATTACTGAAAGATAACTTGAATTGATTGAGTAAAACGGCTAGATAAAGTGGAATTTGTTTTTGTCAACCTGCCTCTAATTACCTTCTGTTTGAATCTCTACCAATTCAGTTTTTTCTCTTCGAAATACGAAATCATTTGACTTAAACTATGGGACGGTCTTCTTTTCAGCCCACATGTTCGGGGAAGCCGTACATCAGCAACAACAAAACAAAGTGCCTCCAGAATACAAGTGAGTTATCTACCATGTTGGAACATCTTTCGTCACCTTCCGTACTTGAACAGTTATCTCGGACGTGAATGGGAGCAATACTATTACACGCAAAGATGTAATATTAACCGCTGGATGTTTTGTGCGATCGGCTTGTTTGCTCGGAGAAATCGTACACAGAAAAAAAAGATGTCTCTTCAGAATACCATTGAGCTATTTACAAGCAGTCATTTTCTGGCTGAAGATAAACACGAACTTTATCGAAATTTAACTGCCTATTTGAATACAATCCTTGTACTGTAGTCAGAGAAACGCAATGGAATTAAAGTTTTGAAAGAAGCATTTTGCTTCAGTTATTTTAAATTTTTACTCGAGTCCAAATCCCGGTAGGTGTAAGCAAAATTGGCGGTCTCTGCAAAACAAATATATATAGTCTGTTATAATGCTGGTCTCCTATTGAAGGTATCTGTTTGTTACTATTTCTCTTTTAGATAAAACATAAATGCTGGTTATATTTTGTAAAGACAGAAATGCCGGATGCACGAATCAAACTGATTTCCCATTAAACATTCTGCCATGTTACATAAAACTACCAAAACAAAATTCAACAGAAACAGCATCATTTGTCTAAAAGGAAAACTAGTTGATGGTAAAAAAGACGAAAATAAGTGGCAGCGCAATTTCGTTCAAAACCCCACCAATCTAGAATTCAAATCTATCAGTATACTGCTGATATTTGCTTTACAAATGTAACCGTTTGTTGTATTATTTTCCTAACGGGATAACTGTACACAATGCCTTGCAAATATTGCCAATTTACAATTATCCTCTAACATCTAGGTATAGTTTGAAATTGTTTAATAAGATTGACGTAACTGTTGTTGAGAACTGATTATGTTAATCGCTGAATTGTGATCTTATACGTACAGATTTGGCATCGATAACCAAGTTGAACAATATTGCTTAAAAAATGAAGCAATTAAATTTAGCATACTAGTATAACCTAATACAGGCGATTGATTTTTCGTTTATTTGATGGGGGTTAAACGTCGTAGTCTATGTCATTTCACTTATATGATGACGGATCGTCCACTTCACAGTGTTCCTCTCCCAATTACAGTGGAAAACCGGGAGAAACCGTCATTAAAACTACCTCCGCGATTGCCGGAGCCCCATCGAATAAGTCCCTCATATACCTGAAGGTCCACAGGCGGACTCGATCCTCTGACCGGTACATCAAAGTAGGATTAGTAAGCGCACTCGCTAACCACTAAGCCACGATAGTGGGCTACAGTTGATTGAAAGGATTTTCAAGTTGCACTGGTGTTCCCAGAAAGAAAAGAAAACAGTTTTTATGTGGTGTCGTTCTTGTTTTGCATACTGCAATTTCACTGTATTGGGGTGGCGTCATGTCAATGGTGCCGACAGTTGTTTGATTCATCAACTTTTTTACAATGTAAGGCCCGAAACGTTTTATTCATCTATTGTTTTACAAAGTCATAGGAGTAAAATAAAAGCCTTAAATACAGCGTAAAACTCCAACCATACAAACAAACAGGATTATATCGGTCTACCCGTATTGGCTCAAATGTATATGAAGCTACACTCACACAAATTTGGTCGATGTTTCGCAAACCAGCGTATGGTCACATCTGTTACTGACTGGATCTAATCCAATTATATTAGATACAACGAGTCAATTTACAACTTTTCTGAACGAGACGGGACTAAATGTGTCAATTCGTCACTTGGAATACAGACACCATATGGTTTTACAGGTAACAATTTCCAAACTGTCACGAAAGTGTAGAAATTGGATTAGTAGGTCACCATAGGTGCGTGGTTTACACATCGTTGGCAAAAATGTACATATCAAGAAACGGCTTGTTCTCCGTGACGCAGGACCCAGTAACAGTGGCGTTTTCTAGATCGAATAATCAGCCATACAATATTGCTACATCTGTAGCCATGGTACCATATTGACTGCTCATGATCGGTGAAATAGTTCCTACATTAAACCTTTAACTTAACAACGTTACGCAGACATTTAAAACCAATGTCGGCTTAGCCCCTCCCACTACACCCTCTCTCTCTCTCAGTGGGCCTGGGACTAGAAGTATTAACGATCCAATCTAAAGTGCTCGCTCGGGCACTGTGGTATTATAGCTTGTTAGTTTGAACTATGCGGATTCAGGCCTCCACTTAACGCAAGCTTTTACTTCTTACCCTGTTTTTGTTTGCTTTTGGATTGAGGTGTTGTATGTGCTAACAGCGTCATAGAAACGGCAGCTGTTTGATCTTAGATAAAGATAACCATCTCAACTTTTTGAATAAGCAATAATAAAAAAATCTCAAATTTTGCGCCGAGGGATGGTTAGATTATCCTTATTATAGGTGATATATATTCACCTTATTCCATCGGGAATAATAAATTTGAGGGTGGGTCGCCAACAATACCCAGCTGTATCGTACGTCTTATAATATGACCAATTTCATTGGCACTTCGGATGTAGGTCCTTAAGAGCGGCTTAACTTGGCAACAGTTTGGCGCACATTGGGTTATTCATTGAGACAGGCGAGAACGTTTTTGTTACTGATACATCGCCTAAACAGACAATAACTGTCGTTCATATATCAAAAGAAGTAAGATATACAAAGTGCTTTATAAAAACAACATTGACCAAAATTTATGACGACAATATAATTGAAAATAATTACTTATTAATGTACTGTCTGCTATATTTTTATAACCTATAGAAAACAAGAAAGTTTGAGCAATATTTTATTTTATTTTTGTTAAACGTCGTACTCAAGGGTAGTTCACTTATATGACGAGGGACTGTCAACTTCACAATGTTCTTTACCTAAAAACGATGGAAAACCGGTAGGAAACTTTGTAAAAACCTCATCAGCAATTGCCTGAACCATATCGTGTGACTCCACATATACCTGCGGGTCGACATACGGATTTTATCCCGTGAACGGTATGTCGAATGAGGGTTAGGAAGCGCACAGATTAACTAATAAACCACGGGCGAGGGCCTCCAAAGGCTGGTGATGAATATCTATCATGTAACGGCTTCTGACAGCCTTATTGAATCGCGCGTTGTCCAATTATTGCTACGTTTTGGAGGAAACATAATTCTTTACGTCTGCCTTATTGTGGTGAGTGGTCATTCCTGTTTGGCATATAACTTTGAACCATATCTGACGATTCAATTAAAACCGTCTCGCAAAAAAGCTATATACAAACTAGTTCATTAAAACCATCTCGCAATAAAGCTATATGCTAACCAGTTATATGCATTGAACGAATGATGTACCACAGAATCTGTTCAGAGCACTGACAATCACTAAACTATATCCACAGATTGGAAAGTAAACCTTTTGAACATCTTATTGGTATAACCCCAGAGTCAACTGGTTGCCATTAAGTTGACTTACGCTTTGGAGAACAAAGCTGTTAAGCAAATTTCGGATGGTTGTGATCTATAAATGTCTCGCCTAAATGTTAAAAGGCGGAAACTATAAGAGTCTATCTTGCTTTAAAAAAGCTGTTGGTAAAATCGAAGAAATACATTTCCAGGGAACGTTTTAAAAAAATTGGTGTTCAGTCCATTGTTCTTGAATCAATATGATCTGTTATGGCCTAATTCGTCCCAGGGGTTTGACAGATGTACTGTCTGCGGGCGGATAATTCGGGGTTGTCTGGAAACGATCTCCATTTCGATTGCTGCTGTCTTACATTTACAATTTACTAATTTACACATGTGTTTATTCACGCAGAAAGAAGGAAAATATGCCCTTAGCATAAAACAACGAAGTCCCTGTGACTAACTCGTTTGTTTGTTTGATTGGGGTTTAACGTCGTACTCAAGGGTATTTCACTTATATAACGACGGATTGTCCACTTAACATTGTTCCTTGCCCTATTATGGTGGAAAACCGGGAGGTAACCTCGTAAAAACCACCCCCACGATTGCCGGAGCCACATCTTGTTACTCACTCATATACCTGAGGGTCGACAGACGGACTCGATCCCGTGAACGATACATCGGAGTAGGCGCTACAAAGCGCACTCGCTAACCATTACGCCCCGGCCGAGGGCCCCTGATTAACTCGTTGATTGAATGATTCAAAGACTGGTTGATGGGTTGATTTGTTATTAACGTAGTGCTGTATGGTGTTTAACTTAAATGGCGGTATTTAATCGTGGATAGACGATTCTAGAGTACGCTTCATATGCTTGAAAAAAAGATTATTAAAGATCATTCCTTTCTGGTTGACTGGTCATTTGCATATGTCTAAAGTGTTGATATAACCAATGTCTTTTGAATAGAAAACAGTTTTGGATACAGGCTTAAAACAAATGTCTAGGAATTCTTTTTTGAATTTTTCTGGGAACTAAATTAGTGTTAACTTAGTTAAACATGCTGGGCATAATGGGATTCTCACAGGAGCCAACGATTCACATTGTATTGTGATTTGTCATATAGTGTGTGGTTCCTGTCATAAATGTCAGCCTTGTATCTGACCATACTCGAAGTTTTGAATATTTGAATAGTTTTTTTTTTATTCCGAAAACTCTCCATCGTAGAGAGTTCAAACATGTTAAAGTAGTCCAAATTTGTCCCACCTTAACCGGGGAATATTCTTTTCCTGAAGAAGATATATATATATGTTTTTGTTTTTATAGAATTATTAATGCCAATTTGGATATTTTCCGATATCTCTCCATCGTAGACAATTTTAATCGGGGTATTATTTAAAAAAAAAACAATATTGTCATCGAAATTGGGCCACATTTTTTAAAACGTAACTCGAGCATATATTTTGTTCATGTTTTCAGAAAGATACATTTTTTTATTTTTTGTTTCCATACGAGTTCCTGGGGCTAGACAGACATAAGCAAATTCACCGAAAACATTCGAAAAAACTAATCACTGTTTTTTAGTTCGAGTGACATTCTGCTAGAAAAGCGAATTTATTTTGTGTTATAGTAATTATCGCCTGAGAAACAAATCCCCAAAAGGCCTCTTTTTCCCTGTCGGTGACAATTCAATTTGCTAAAAAATTTAAAGTGATTATTGAATCGTGACCAAGTAAACAAATTTACAGACCTGGGTCTATATGAATAGAGGTTATCCAAAACAGTTCGCGTGATAAAGGGCTCAGGAAAAATGTTATCCTCAAAATGGTCACAGGAGTACAGCGATCAATATCACACGTTTCACTCTCCTTCGGTTACTTCCCTTCTTAATGTATAGTGTCATCTTCCTCTTCATACCTTCTTGTGGTCTTTGAGAGATGGGAGGTATAATTAACCATTTGTTAACCACTATACGGTTAGATATTCCAATAATTCTTGTCTCACAACCATTACATACAGACTTCACCCATGGCCCGTACTCCCGCTGAGGATTTTTTAGTAATACACAGGTTGTGCGAGTTCCAACACAGAAAGATTAATTTTACTACGAAAAATACATTGACACTCTGTACTCGATTCGATTGTTTGTTTAATTAATTGTGATTTACCGTCGTACCTATATTATCTAACTTATATGACGACGTGTTGTCAATCCCACAACGTTCTTTGCTAAAATACGACAGCCCAGGTGGAAACCTTGTAGAAATCACGCCATTGATCCCAGAGCTACATCGTGTGACTCACTCATATACATGACGTGAACAGATAAAATCGAACCAGTCAGCAGTACATCCAAGTAGAATTAGTAGACCTACAATCCGACCAGTGCTTATCATTTAATGGGGAAAGTAGGGATGTTGTGTTATTGTGTCATATCAGAACGTGAGTGGTGTGAACAACATTGACAACCCCTAGGCTGGACTATTGCTATTATTTTAGAAGCAGCATTTTTTTTTTGTTTTATGAAATTCATTTGTTGATCCAATGGTGCCCTATTATAATGGATTATTGTGATTGCATTTGCTGGTTAATATTTTAGCCAGTGGCCATCTTATGCTTCTAATACAGACACCCCAATTCAAGTGTCTCAACTGAACAGATGTCGCGGAGTCTTCATTAAAAACTATATACACTTCATTACAATTAATAAATTTGATTTAAATGAACGCCGTGTATTTAATAATTTAAGATTGTAGCTACTCACATTTGGTGCGAAATGGTGAAATTAAATGGGGACACTATTCATACGTATACCTTCACATTGCTATTCACAGAAGTATATCGTGTGACTCACTCATATTCTTAATGGTCGACAGACGGACTCGATCCCGTGAACGGTGCATCAACGTAGGATTAGTAAGCGCACTCGCTGACGACTAAGCCACGGGTCAGATAACGGAGGCAGCGTTTGTTCGGGGTGGAGGGGGTGTAAAGGAGATGGGCTTTTGGAGTGGGAAGGAGGATCTGACTGTACATTTTTTGTATAGTCTGAAGTTGAAATGTAGAGTTTTTTTGTGCGCCAAACAATCGATACCCCAGGACTGAGTTGCTCTACAAAAAATTCCACGGTCAAATTCAGTAGTTCGCAATAACGTCCAGAATGACGTAAGGTGATACAACAATGGTTTCAAATTATTGCCACGCTGTACAACTTGCATCAGGTGTCCTAATATTTGAGCCATAATTTAATTGAAATTTTTGATAATTAAATTCATTGGGTATTGTTTCAAGAAAAATCTGAGGTATTCAAGTATAAAGGCTGTCCTGATCAGGTTGTGTCGATGCACAAATATTAACAACATCCACGGGTATTTGATACTTTCATATATCTTATTACCTCATCGCTCATACACCTTGAATGTTGTAAAGTATTTAGGACCCCAGATGGTGCAGGTACGTTGGGTAAATAGCGCTCATTTATTTTGGTGAAACCACGGAATTAAAACATATCGTTGGTACACATAAAAAAAATGGTTTTAACTGGCTGAAATACCTGAAAGTGGTGCAAAACTAAAGTCAATCATTGGATTAAAAATTTATAATAACAACTATGTGGAAGTAAAATGATAACAAATCAGTTCATTTGAGTTGATACTATTGTTTACAAGTGAGTTTTATGACGTGGACCTTATGTGAAGAGGAATTCGTAATGTTATCAAGTGATTGATTGATTGGTACTTTACGCCAGATTCAGCGGTATTTAGGCAATTCATTGGTGTGAACATATTGTCAAACTCTTTTATGAAGAGGTTATTTGGATAAATATATATTTCAAACAGACTGTACCCTTGGCAGTAAACATAAGAAAGCAAGAGTCTTTACGATAATACTTAGTGTAATAGGACTGGTCAGCGCTATTTGATTTTAAATATCCTTTGGAGGTCAATACTCCATGTACAGGGATACTGGAGAAGAATAAAATCGAGTCCGTTATTTGGACACTTATACAATATTGGTTTAATTTAACAGCGACCATGCAGTCCGACCGACAAACCCCACTGTGTTTAATCTAGCTGGCAGTGAATTTATCGAGTTAAGACATTGGCTTGGCAGGATTGACCAATAACAAATTAGATCTGGCTTCGCCCATGCTGTGGCTTAGCACTTTTCTTTAAAAACTGTTATCGACACACAGGTCAGTTCGCCTCATTTACTTCAGTTTTTATTTCCTCAGAGTAAATCGCTGACGCATATCCGTACTATCTGCTTAATTACATCAAGCTTTGTAAATAAACAATTTTTAAATAATAAAATAAATTATCTCTCGCCGACAACATTTTACTATTACAACATATGATTATATAAACACAAGTTGGAACTGCCACTAGATTACTGTAAATATGTTGACAAGGTGCCTGGTTTGACTGGGGTTTATGATTGTTGTACTTAAGGGTATTTCACATATTTGACGACGGATTTTCCACTTCACACTGTATATTACTTATGAAGGTGGAAAACAGGGAGGCAGTCTCACCCATATACCGGATGGTCGGCGAGCGGACTCGAACTCATGGACGGTCATCGCAGTAGAATTATTATAAAACTGACTCCCTAACCGCGAAGCCACAGCTGCGGGAGTGACTGATTTATCGGAACAAAGCGTGTAATGTTTTATCTTTTGTGTGGTATTTAACATCCCACACCAATAAATTATCCCCAATTGAACTTTTGTATTGACAGCGATCTCTGGAAAATTTGCAGGATGTTACACTAGAAAAAGTCCCTTTTATAACAAACGACATCGGTACACTATAATATGTACCGAAAAAAGTTGTTTCTTTGCACATTTATTGCAATCAATCTAAAAACCTTCAGCAGTTTTCTTTGACGCACCCTCTGTAATCCTTTAATACAACTTCCAAACTTTCCCCAACTCCTGCCCGTTTTTCCTGGAATAGCATTGCGAAGTTCTGGCACAATTTCCGGCCTTTAAATTACCTTGCACAGCTTGGTTCAAATAATATTAAACAAAGACGCAACTGTTCGGATGGACTTTAAAATGAGTTATTGTAAGGCATTTTTGAGTTTCGAGTATAGTGGGAAACCGAACACGTTTGCGGTACATTTGATTTGTATTCCTATTAAACACTAAATCGCTTGATAAGTAATTAATACAATACATTTCATTATAATCTAATAACACCCCCAAAAGCAAACAAATGCACTTCGCAAATAAAATAAAATCAAAATCGTCCACTTTTATTTCAGATATCTTGATCATGTTCACTTGACCTGTTTTCAGTTTAAACAAATGACGTAATTTTTTGCATCACAGATATGTTAAACAAATGGTGAGCATTTTTATTTGATATATCTTCTTCCTGTTTAGGTTGACCGGGTTTCAGTAGAAAACAAATTGCATACACTGTCAAATCAGCTATCGATCATGTTCGGCTGACATGATTTCAATTAAAACAGGTGTCTGTCTTGACAATGGGCTCTATGCTCTATATCTGCTTCATTTGTGGAATTTTGTTTTTGCGCCCGTATCTGTATTTCATAATACGTAATATGGTAATGCCCGTTCCGATGTCTAATATAAAATAATGCTATATCATATCGCTACCAGCAAAAACGTCTGTCTGCATATATAACAAAAACACGTAATTAACAGTGTTTAGGCGTGGGTATTGATACAAATAATATATTCTCATGTTTTTGACAAGATAATGCAATCAAACTGCCGAGGGAAATCAAGACAAACGAAGGCAATTTTCGTTGGCATTCCTTTTACCCGGTTTATGAGTCGGATGCACTACTAATACTGACATAAATAAATTGTAGGTTATAGTCACTGCTTATATACTCGAATTAGGGAATATATAACGACAACCAGAAAAAGAAAAATTACTGCGTTCACAAATAACAGTGGGAATACTGAACTGGCTGCCTCATTATCTAATTAGTTCGGGAGGGGGCGGCGTTGCCTAGTAATATGCAGGTCTCCTTAATAATCTTATTTCGATGTACCGTCTATGAGCGAGTCACACGCTGCTATTACGAAATCGCAAGCGCAGGTAGCACTTTAGAATTGACAATCAGCGTCATAAAAGAGAAACACCTTTGACTATGACGTTAGACCCATTTCAAACAGAGATCTTTCAAACCAACTACTTTTTGGCGTGTATAAGAAATTTTTAAACAAATCTGCTGATATTAAATAACTAATACAAATATTTTTATTTTGGTTTTTTTTTCAAAACCACTTGGACCATACTAGTTGTAGGTCTTCATTTAATAATTGTTGAAATTTGATATAAGACATTCGATATAAGAGTCGGATAAAAGTGAAAATTCCAGGTTTTTGTAGTTCCGTTGTTTGTAAACAGCACATGAAATAAACTCCGATTGGTGTTGCCTTAATAATATATACTCTTTACAGAGTCTAATCCTACTCGAATGTACCGTTCACGGGGTCGTGCTCATCTATCGACCTTCAGGTGTACGAGTGAGTTACACGATGTGGCTCCGGCAATCGCGGGGCGGTTTTTTCGAGGTTTTCTCCCGTTTTTCTACCGTTATAACACAACGAGTGCACAATCTGTCGCCATAAACATGTAAGTGAAATACCGTTGAATACGACGTTAAACCTCAATCAAACAAACTTTACACAGTCACTCTCCAGTGACCAAACAAACGTATTGGAAGAAATTGTTTCCATCCACTTCAATTGCAATCAATCTTTAAACAAGTTTCTATGAGGAGCCCTATGATCTATAAAATCATTTACACTTCCTCCAACGTCTGATCAGTATTTTTTTTTATATCAAATAGTATTTCACTGTTAAGGCACAATATCCGGTCTTTCAATCGCCTAGACCAGCTTGATTCAAGTCATATTAAACAAATACGAACTTATTCAGATGAATTCTAAACAAGTTATTGTCGGTTAATTGACGGAATTTCGATTACGATGGAAACCCAACTGGGCTGCAGTATATGGTAAATCCTATTTAATAATAGTACTTTGGTTCCGACGACTGAGATGTTGTTTATTTTTTCTTACAAACTATTAACAAAAATTTGCATAAAACACGCCCCTCATTAGTGCCCCCTCCCTTATCAGAACTTTCAGTTTGTGGCATAAACAGAAAGTTCCTAACTTTGTCTAACCTTGGAAAATACAGAAACTCGCCGATTTTTGTGTTGGAGCCAAAATTCGGTCACCCCACGGTTAGGGGGCCTTTAAGTATCACAAATACTACATAATGAGTATGACATTTAAGCCCAATCAAATACATCATGGTTGTTTGTAGCCAGTGACGTCCCACATGGATTCTTCTTTTACTTCTCAGGGTCCTCTGGCTAGGGCAGTTTGTTTGAAGAGTAGCAAAGCGCCAGAGTAAAATGAACTTTTCAGCAGTATCTAAACTCCTCCCAGTTTATGGTTATGCTTACCTAGTGTAAATTATTGTTGCAATACACTGTCATCATATCAGTGAAATACCCTTAATCATGTAATAAAACACCAATCAATCAATCAATTTTCTTCTTAGCCCGGGACAGCATCTAGTGTAAATGTGTATATCATTAGAGTGAAATAACCTTAAATACCATGTAAAACTCCAATCAACATTGAAACAATATCTCTTCCCTTTTTTGTCTCAGATTCTTGGATCCCGTGGTGATATGGAAGCTCAGATAGATCAGACAACACGTCGTAAAATTGAAGAATTAAACGGCAATGTGAAGAAGAATCAAGAGAGGGCATTAGGCCAGTTGCTGCAAGTCGTCTACGATATTAAACCTGAATTACATCAAAACTATAGAATATAACTTATTATTAATTGGTTTCATATTTAGTCATATTTAATATTTTAGATATGCATCAAGAATCCTGTATCTAATATATAGAAATCTTTTGAGGTACAGATTTTATAATCTAGTCTATTAATTGTGTAGCAGACAGGTAGAGCTGTTCTGAATACTATGCTCATTTGATTTAGGGATTATTAAAGCAATTAAAACAGATTTTGCAACAAGCATTCAAATTACATGTTTCTATACAGGTGAAGTTTTGGTGCCCAATCTACAAGACATTTTTTTCTTTTATCTCCAGAATTATGTATATACTGAGAACTTCAATTAGTAATGCAATTTTTGTGTAGGAAATGACATTCCAGATTTTTGTTTTGTTTTAAAGGAATTTATTTTGGGGGTTTGTAGCTGCACGTCTATATAAAATCTTTGACAACTTTTAACAAAACCAGGCTAAGTTATTCAAAACAAATTGTCATTTTGAACATTCTCAGACAAGCCATATTGTGAATTTATGTAGGGACAAGAAGGGTTTGAAATTAGGTACAAAAACCACTAACTACTCTTATCATATAGTAATTTTCGGTCATCTGTCTGAGTGCTGATCAGCAGTAGACTAAAAGAAGGCTAGTTTTGGTGCCATGTAGACCAAATTAGACTTACTACACTGGTAAAATGCATATTTATTATCAACAGAGTGCATATCTATATTAGATGTAGTGGTGTAATAAAGGGAGTGTGCAGGCCTGCAGGGTGCAACAGTCTCGGTTCCCATGTCACTAGAGACTGAATCTCGGTTCCCACGTCACTAGAGACTGAAAATCCAAATGAGTTTCATCCCTTTCATATCGGTCTATCATTCAATGTTAGGCATATAATTCCTCAGGGACTCAGGGAATCAATTATTTAGTCCCTTGCTTCACCACTGGAAAGAGTGCGGTTTCATCAGAGTATACCCAAGAGTCAATTGTCAAGAACTTTGATAGGTTAAATTTTAAGAATTTATTAAGTCTCTATGAGGCATAATCAATCCACATCATTTGTTATCATCTTTTGACAATGGACATCACAGGATATTGGAACTATTGTTTCTCTCTATGTTTGAAATGTTAAGAGCTTCATTTTTTGAATCACGTCTGGAGTATATTCAGGCTTGTCACAAAAATATTAGGAAGTCTTTCTGTGTGTTTATTTATATTAAGACTTCTGTATGTTATTCAAGTTTCATTGTCTTAAATAAACTTTGTTCCGGACACCAATTTGTTGTGGGTTTTCTTTCCTTTAATTATTATATCAGTGAAGAAGTCTACAAGTGAGCTAATATAAGTGTTTGCCCATCATTGGCTATTCAAAGGGGACCAGTCATTAACTTTAATAGGTGTCTTAGTGCTTCGTGAGCCTAGAGTTTGAATTTTGAAATGGTTTCCTTTACAAAATTATTTTAAACAATGCTTGCTATATTGTTTCTACTCTGTCTCTCGTGGGGAAAAAACAAATCCGGCCAGAATTCGAAATAATACAACAGAGCACATACATGTAATTATTGTATCAGGGGAGGTAATCAGTGAAATTACACATTATAAAACAAATAGTTATTCCCCTTGTAACTGAACCGATATTTCACAAGATTCTTTGTGGTGTTATTATGGATTGAAAGGTAGTTTGTTTTTTGACTCCTTAAAATCGTACTTGTAAATTGTACAAACAGTTCCGTTTCGTGATTGTGTTAATGTGCCCATTTACTGTTGGGAGTACCGGTATATCGTCCATTAACAAAAGAAATACCCTTGAGCATGGAATTCCAATTAGTTGGTAAAGGATACTCTAACCCCAATATAATGACTGATTGTCCCTTTCAAACTCTGTCAAACTTTATGGTGGAAAACAACCTGCAATTGCTGAAGCTACATCATGTGACACACTCACATGCCCTATTCGCGAAATCAATGAAATAATTTTTGTGGTATAAAATACGAATAAGTCTTTAAAGCAGTGTTTTTCGGAAGCAGAATCGAACTATGAAAGTGCTATCCTAAATACCATTGAAATTGCTGCCTCTAATTTTGTAAGTCAAAGCAACCAGTAGGGCAACTTCCCGAGGCAAGTCTGATGTCTTCACAAAGTTCTGTCATACGCCTTGACACGCTTACCCCCATTCAGACTCTGATCAAAGCGAATTGAAAAAAACGAAGAGACCAATCAAATAATCTGTCACTTTTCAAACAGTGTATTGTTTCTGCCGGAAAATCATGTTAAAGGGCAAAGAAAAACAGTTTTCTTTTCGAGCACAGACTCTTTAATTATGCGTATTCCTGGTTGTCTGTTAGAACGCTATGTTACGGGTTGTCCTTATTTTATTAAATGGGACTTTCACTTATATCAATGTTCGAACCTATATCAGAGGGATATTTATGACCTTGTGATGTACATTGCCATTACCTGAACTATGAGGGATAACTCCTGCTTGTTTGACCAGAATTTGGGCTAAGTGTGAAATAGAGTTTCGCGTCATGACACACCTTGTCTCAAGAAGATGCCAGTAGGGCTACTGAATATATTATGTTGCCACGGTGGTTTAAAAAAAAGACTGCTTTGTGGGATAATACCCAGTGAAACATGAACCTTTCTCCAACTTTGTTTGCGAACTTTGAATACACTTCAGTTTATTTCACTAATATGACTGGGTGTCTGCCCAATAAGCCACCCTTGACTACAAACAATCACTTGACCCAACACAAAGACCTCCCAAACATATGGCAAAGGAGCTTTCTGTTGCCCTCTGTTTGTGAGGGCTTTCTGTTGGTGTTGAGGGTGATTTCCTTCGTTGATTGAGCTGGCCCATTATCATAGGAGTGAAATAACCTGAAGTACATTGTTAAACCTCAATCAAACACAAACAGATGGTTGTCCCTCATATCGAAGAGCACCAGAGACACCGGAATATCCCTTTAAATGCCTGTGAGAACGGGATTCAGTGTTTGTTCTCACTAAGGGCCCTCTGGCTAAGGGCAGTTTGTTTGAAGAGCAGCAAAGCTGTCTTTACTTACCACTTCAGAAAGATTGTCCTTGCAACAGCAATCTAATTAAAATCAGATCTAAAAAATGCTCCCCGTGCTGGTATGTCGCTATATCGCAATCACCCCACCTACAATGTTGATTGGTCTCTTAAATTGACCAATCACAGAGCTGCTTATCAATTTTGGTTTGTAAAAGCAGAAAATTTCCGCCGATGAAATTAAGTTTCCCGACTACATGTATGTATTTTTACATGACCAACGAATACATGCATGCACAACCAACAAACACCATTCAAATAATAAACTTTGAGTGGAATTCACCATTTACATGCGACTTACAACATCAACACAGAAGAAAATTTGCCTTCTGTTTGTTTTGGCTGAATTTGGTGTTTACCATGGATGCGGGATATTGGTGTTTCTATTGGACAACTGAAACTGTGACCTTTTATGAACCCCATTAAGCTTGACCTAATTGTATAAGTCGAGTGATTGGGTTAGATCTCAATATAGCGACAAACAAAACACGGGGAGCATTTTTGAGATCTGATTTTAATTAACAGCACTGAACAGCATCAAAACACCTCTTATTTTATGGGTGTGGGAGTGTCAATTATTGTTGGAATTCCCCACCATCTGTCATATAAGTGAAAAACCCCTAGATAGCATAAAATACTAATAACTCAATTGTTCACACTAAAGTCAGTCAAAAATATACAAACACTATTTGACACTGTCTACAAATAATATATATTTTAGTTTAATTTCTTTAAGAAAAAACAAGCCATCAAATCATATGAACATTTTTTGGGGTGCTGGTTTGTTTGAGCTTATTCCATTCTATTATCAGCACGCCAGCTCTATGGATGAAGAAAACAAATTGTACAGGACTGATGACAAATAATATTATGGAAAAAAAAAATACAGAGTTTGACAATTTACACTGTTGGGAATCACAATAGGACTGGTCTGATTGTCTGCTCTGATAACCCTACTTCTATTGAATTAAAATTGGTCTGGAATGATAACTGATAAGAATTTCTAAAACTTACAAAACATCTAATTATAACTCATGACATTGCGTATCAATTCTTTTTATTTTAATAATACCAAACTACATTGACTTTTAAGCAGTTCTTAACAGTTTGTAAGTTTGTCATTTTCAATGGGTTTACTGGATTTAGCTACAGTGTATGAACAGTTTAATTAATGAAATAATCTAGGGTGTCCAAAATGATGCAAATATGGCACAACTTTTCAATTTATCCCTATTAGATTGGGTGATAAAACCTGTCATGATAAATGTATGGCTTGTCCAGGGTTCTGAAATACCACTACAACACTGATTTGTTTAGTTGCTGTGATTAGGGTTTAACGCCATACTTAAGAAGGTTATTTCACTAATAAACAGCCCAATGAGGGAAGGAAATCACCCTCGATGGTACTGGCAACTAACAAAGACAAGTTAGGACAATCACAAGACAAAATACATCACAAATAGATTGGCTTTGAGTTATCCCGTAAATCTCGGAGCAACAGGGTAACATGAAGCTCCCTCCAATTGCCTGCCACTGATGGGGAATTTCCTTGTCGGTTATTTGTCACAAATAAATTCTCACATATACCTATTTGTTAATTTCATAAATTTTACAACTTGAGATAAATTTTTTCTGTTCGTTGTAGCTTACAATAAAGACAGCTCTCCTCCCATGTATGGTCAATAAGAAGGGTTATATGCCCACCAAAGAGCTCCTGGTTATCTTTATATCTGAGAACATTATTTTTAGACAAGTCCGACAACACAGTCAATATCCCAGAATTATTACAACACCTGCTATATTAACATTTAAAGATCGGGTGAGAGTTCAGTAAAGATTACATCGATATTTTAACATGTGTAAAAATTATGTCAAAAAATTTGTCCCCATTTCAGCTCAGAAAACACCATTCATAAAGTTCATTGGAAAAACACCTCTGACAATTTTTCTTACGATTGGTCGAGAGTAAGAACCAAATTTTTCGATAGTATTGTCACAATAATTGCACCACGTCTGACAATTTTTTTCCCAAATTATTCAAGAGTACTTTAAAGATCTCAGGAACATCTGTAGCAAACATTGTAAGATAGGCTTACACCTGTGACAAATTTCTTCAGACAGGTAGTAATTTTGGAAAACCTGTGACAAATTTTTTCAGACCTGTAGCAATTTTGGAAAACCTGTGACAAATTTTTTCAGACCTGTAGCAATTTTGGAACACTTGTGACAAATTTCTTCAGACATTTGTCACAAGTGTGACAAATTTCTTCAGACAAGTAGTTATTTTTGGAACACCTGTGACAAATTTCTTCAGACAGGTAGTAATGTTTGGAACACCTGTGACAAATTTCTTCAGACAGGTGGTACAGTAATGTTGCAACACCTGTGACAAATTTCTTCAGACAGGTAGTAATTTTGGTACATCTGTGACTTATTTGTGAAGATAGGTAATACATTCACAAGTTTCTCCAAATACACATGTATTAAGTTGGT
>JAVFBX010225045.1:0-11139 GCA_034783855.1 Mopalia kennerleyi | reverse complement strand
TCTGTATTGTGTCCTGTCCCGTCTTGTCTTTTGTTTTTTGGCAGTGGTGTTGAGGGTGATTTCCTTCACCCATTGGGGCTGCACACCTTTATGCAACTGGAGTAACCTTAGGGGTCAGTCTGCATGTAAGATATGACGTGAATTTCAGTGTCAAGTTTAGGGTTATTGTTAGGGTTAGGTTTAGTCTAGGTTTAGGTTTCGTGTTGTCGTTAAGAGTTAGTATATAATAGGGTTAGGTTTAATATTAACCCAAACCCAGAACTAAAAACTCCCGTCTATATTACATGACGAATAGTCCCCTAAGGGACAGAGTCCGATGGACCATACAGCTTTAAACCCTAGTCAGTCATTTGTTTTCTTCTAAATCATCTATAATCCATTCCTTTATTATGTGTATATTTTAAATGTACATGTATGTAGTGAAAAAGTTTGACTTGGGCAACCAATTTGTGGCCTTTTTATATAATAAAGAAGCACACCAGATGTTTGGGAAGAAAAAATCCACTAGTTCAACCATTCTGCACAAATTAACATGACAGATATTATCCTAACTTGACAGTTGTTTACATAGGTTATATATGTATGGACACATGCCACTTGTTGCGATGATACCACACAGGGACCAACTGCTTTGTAAGCCTTTTAGATTCATGGTCCCTTAAAATCAGTTATTTTTTCAATGATCCATATAAAGTCTGGGTTATATTAATCAGCTTTGAAGAATTTTTACAAAATAGTCTGCCTCCAAAAGGGAATAATAGTATGTTGGAAACAAATAATTATCTTTTGTTTATGGATTCTGGTATTCTATCCTTACTTTAAATTTTAGTGTGTAACGTACATAGTGTTAGCCAGAGGGGTGTCTCAGTGTCTTTGAGACACCCAAGAAGACATCTGAGACACCCTTTTTCAGTCAAATTTAACAGGGGGAAATATAGGGAAACACTAAAATGAGACAACCTGTTTCTGTAAAAATGGTGATTTGAGACGCCCTCTTCTTGATTTCTGTCTAATACTCTGTGTGTAACCTAATGACGGTTATATAGTAGGGAAGACAGAGGTGTGTCATTGATCTGATGAAACTGATTATATTCAAACCATGTTGTCTCCTCCATGTTGCCCTTTAAGGGCAGTTTGTTTGGACAGTAGCAATACTGTCTTAATTTAGTACCGGAGGTAGATTACCTTTCCAGCACTATGAAACACTGGATGTGACCTCTGTATCTTTGTTGTGCTAGTGTCAATTATTGTTGGAATACACCGATGTAAATGCCCATCATATAAGTGAAATACCCTTTAGCATTATGTAAAACACAAATTTTTGATCAATCAATTAACTTTTCTTATCTGCCTACCTCTCCAGAGAATATATAACAGGCATGTATAAGCTTTAACCATATTGTTGCCTAACAAAGTGAGATTTTTTATCCCCTCTTTTAAGGGCTCAAATTTTAGAGCATTTGGTACACTGGCTCCTTCATTTCATAAGAACATTGTGACACCTGGCATTTAGATTAGGCTTAGTTAATAACAAATGTGTGTTCTGCTTTTCTAATTTTGTTCACTTGTATGTGTACATTTGATCTGAAGTGGCTGTAAATAGGGTCGTTGTGATCAAGCAAGTACATGTAGTTAAGTTCAAAATCTAGACTAGGTGAGAGGTGTCTGGGTCGGGTACACTGTGTAAAACACGCATCAAGATGTACATGTACCATGCAGGAATTTATGTCATTACACTCCATGGGAGGTTTCAAATTGAAATTCCAACTTATCATTAATATATGTATTAAAATAAAAATTTTCCACACCGAGACTTAAAAATTAAAAATTCATGAACGCTTGGAAAATTGATAGTTAAATAAATTTACCTGAAACATTTATAAAATGTAAACTCAGTAATTTGATTATGATCTCAACATGACATGACATCATCCAATAGCTTATTTAATTCAATAGCGCTCTCAACCAGCCCTAACATAAACCCCAAATGAATATTATGAGCAGTCTAAACGATTCCACCTAGTCCGCCCCCACCCCTTTTTTTTTTTAAAAACTTTTTGTATTTACTACCATCAAAAACTTGAACAAAAGTGGCTGATCTTTTTTTTCATTTCAGTTGTCTCCAGACAATTTGGCACTAAAGCCGCTGCAGGTCCATACAGAGTTGCACGCCCCTTGTTGTTAGGAGCAGTTGCAGCCGGAGCAGGAATATATTTGGCAAAGAAACACTATGGGGACAGCATTAGCTCTGTTATCCAATCGACAGTCAACCCTATCCAATCAGTGTCAGCAGCAGCCCCCCCAGAGAGTCAGCCTTCAGTGAGTATTAATACACCTGTCATGTAAACATTTACAGTCAGTGAGTTCTAATACACATGCCTGTCTGTATACTGTATCAATTTACATCTTTGTCAGCCTGACAAGTGGAAATAATACTTTTATGTCTTTTAGATTGGCTTTTAATTTTTAACAAGGGGAAAGGTTTGACAGCTTCAACTTCTTTAATAGGGTTCCGTGGATTAGTGGTAATGTGCTCGTACTAATCCTACTTCAATTTACCATTCATGAGATCAAGTCTGCCTGTTGACCGTCGGGTATATTAGTGAGTCATATGATGTGGCTCCAGCAATCGTGGGGGTGGTTTTTATGAGGTTTCCTCTCAGTTTCCCACTGTTATTAGGCAAGGAGCCGTGTGAACTGGACAAACCGTCATCATATAAGTGAAATACCCTTGAGTATGACGTTAAACCCCAATCGAACAAACAAATAAACTTTTCAGACGTTCACATATTATAATTTGTACATATGCAATACACAACTAGTCAAATTACATTGATGAGATTCAGTAGGTGAGGTGTATTTTACAGCTGGTGATCATGTTAGTACCGTGTGCCCTGGTAAAGCCTCTACCTTCAGATTTATACAAGGACTTTTTGTAAGCTAAGTTTACTATGAACCTATGATACCATCATCAGAACACTAGACCCACCTACCCAATGGTATACGAGTGAGTCACAAGATGTGGCTCCGGCAATCGCGGGATGGTTTTTACGAGGTTTCCTCTTGGGTTTCCACCATAATAAGACAAGGAATAGTGTGAGGTAGACAATCCGTCATCATATAAGTAAAATACCCTTGAGTACGACGTTAAACCCCAATCAAACAAACAAACAAACAAACAAACCACATTGACAAAGGTTTGTGTATACTTCCCGGCCATTGTTAAGACAAAGTCTTTTAAACATTGGATCAGTTTTGTACACTAACAAGTTTATTGTCCTGAATGCAACTTAAGTCAGTGTTTGCATTCTGACTATAATTAGTCAGCCTTTTGTTATTACTTTTAAAGAAAATACTGTTTTGGATAATATTATAATAATTTTATTAAAATATAAAAGTCAATATCTCTTTCATTTGTCTAGGTGTTTTCACAAGGTAAAGACCATGCCTTGTATTTATGGATTCATCTGAAACCCACAGCTAATGTGAAAGAGATCGCAAAAATTGTGGCAAAACTGCAAAAATATGTGGACCAAGTTTCTGACCCATCTTCAAGAGATGATGAAGATGAAATCTGGGCCGGAGTTGGGTTTGGACCAAATTTCTTTTCCCAGGTGAGTAGAAATGTCCTTGTCCATCACAAATGTTGTGAACATAATAACTTGAAAACAAATTCACTGATTAATTTGAATATCGAGAATCCGAGATATAGCTTTCAGCTGTGAAGATGAAAGATACGTTTGCACTCCACCAAATACCACAAAACCATATAACAAGTTGCGTAATTTTAGAATATTCAAGTCTGTACATTATATGTCATGGATTGACTTGTAAGACAGCTGGCTCCATTAATATCTCTTATTTGATTGCATTTCACAAAATTCTGTCAATGATGTAATCCTACTACTGAATATATGCACTGCAGACAAACATATCATAAATATTTATTGGATTGTTGTCTGGTATTGTTTATTTTGGGGCTTGCAGAGCAGATCTGTAATGACTTATGCCAGACCTGTTATGCAGTATACATGTTATAGTATTATTTTTATTTGTCCATGATAGGTTACTGGGAAGAAGACTCGTCAGAATTATACTTACCCATACAGGAAAGGCACTCTTGGGGATATGCCCAGTTCAGGTAAATAAAACACCCATTTCTTTTTACCAACACCAGGGTGGTTAGCGTGTGCATTTACTAACTCTTCTTCGATGGACTTTTCACGATCTGTGTACTGTCTGTTGATCATCAGGTATATGAGGGAGTCACACAATGTGCCTACAGTTTTGATGATATTTCTTCCCACTTTTCAATCGTTATTAGGCAGGGAACAGAGTGAAGTGGACAATCTATTTTCATATTTAGTAAAATACCCATGAGTGCAACATTAAACCCCAAACAAACTATGTACCAACGTTATTTCCGATAAAATGGTGACAGGAAACCAATCAATGGTGGTGTGGATCATGAGATTGTTCTGTCTTGTTATTCTTTATTGCCAGTGATGTTAGGGATAGGTGGTTCCGTCATCCATTGGGTTATGTAAATGTACGTTAGTATGTAAATAAGATGAACAATTTCAAACAAATAAACCCAAATGTGAAACCCAAGTGAGGACCTACAGCCTTGGTTCAGTAATGTTCGGCTAAGGGGCAGCATGAAACAAGTTTGTCCTGGTAGCCTGACATGGCATTCATAGAAGTAAAACAAACTTGAGTTGACCATGGGGTGAAGCCATGCCAAGGTTTTCACTTTGGCTGCTTGCACCATGCTATGTGTTCCTCTAGTATCTTGTTTTCTTTGGATGATCGAGTCCGCCTGTCGACCATCTGGTATATGAGCGAGTCACATGTTGTGGCCAGCCCCGGCAATCGCGGAGGTGGACAATCTGTCGCCATAAAAGTGAAATACCCTTGAGTATGATGTTAAACCCCCCCAATCAAAAAAACTAAAAACAATCTTTGAATGATAGGACTATACAAACAAAACCTTCTTTGTTATTTGGGTTTCAGGTGGAGATGTCTTCATCCATGCCAAGTCAAACGAAGTGAGCAAACTGTTTGAGCTAGCACAGGTTTTACTAAAGAATATTCCTGCTGAAAGTATCGAGAACTTTGAGGATATCTACAGTTTCGTCTTTAGGAATGGCAGAGACTTGTCTGGGTTTATCGATGGTAAGTAGGTTTTGCTTTATTTACCACCCTGACTCCTGGAAATGGAAGTGGTTTTTTCCTGTCATTAAGTGGATATTTACATGGTTGTTAGTACAGCGTCGGGTGGTTGGAGGGAGCTTTATGTTGCCCTGGTGCTCTCAGAGCTCAAGGGAAACAGGAAGCCGATATGTTTGTGGTGTCTGTATTGCGTCCCATCCCTTTCCTGTATTAGTCCTGTCTTGTCTTTGTCTGTTGCCAGTGGTGTCGTGGGTGATTTCCTTCACCCTTTGGGCTGGCATGAGGTCCTATAAGTGAAATACCCTTGAGTATGTGGTTAAACCCCAATTAAACAAACAATCTTGCAGGTTCAGGCCACTCCATCAATCTGGGTGTACGAAAAGGACTCACCAATGCAACTCTGGCAATTGCAAAGTACCGTATTTAAGAAGTGGACAATCTCCCTTTTAACTCTTATAAGAAACTTATTTGAATTGGCAAAATGTAAAATGGATACGAAAATTCAGAGTTTGTTTAATAGCCTATCGTACATAAAAAAGAAAAAAAGAAAAAGCAGAATTTTGGTTATAATTTGAGTTACTGTATTTGATGCTCTTGCATATCAAACAAAGTTTATGGTTTTAATTACTATTGGAAAATAACCTTGAGCACGACCTTGAGCACCAATGAATCAATATCGGTGTATTTTGTCAGGCACTGAGAATCCTGCAGCCGATGATGATCGCCAGGCTGTTGCTGTGGAAAAAGATACTGGTGGAAGTTATGTGGTAAGTGTTCTTTTCTTTTTTGGATTATCTCCAAATGTACAATGATGATCCTCAGAGGTTGAAACACTTATACGAAGTCTCAGAGAAGAGCCACATTTATGGGTATATTAAGTTACCCAGCCAAAACAGTGATGACAGTTCGTCACAAATTGACTCCATGTATTAGACGATATTTCTCTTGCAAATCCATTACGGATTGTCAGATGATTAACTGCAGTATTATCTTGTGTCTGTTCTCTTTGTATTAGGGCAAAACTTCAATCCAATCTGTTTGTGATGTCTTTTTTTCCTAGTCAAGGGGGATTTCATTCGCACACAGGGAACAATGTAAAATAGACAATCCTTTGTTATATAAGCATAATGTTATGAGATATCATATTATAATGAGACCCCCATCCGTGGTTCAGTTGTAAGGAAGACGTCCTACTGATCAGTCTTTAATATATTATCACCCACAGCACTGAATGCCCTTGTCCATCTCTGGTGTATGAGGGAGTCCCAATACAGTTTCCACAGTATTTATGTACATGTTAGGCATGTGACCAATGGGCAATCCATCGTTATATAACTGAAACACCCTAGAGTATAACATTGAACCCCTATCAAATAAAGAAAATTGTGTATTATGAAACAAAAGTACATCATGTCTTTGGTTTTTGTTTTTAATTTTTTATGTTTATGTTTCAGATCACTCAAAAATGGATCCACTCAATGAATGTGATTAATTCTGAGAAAGGTAAAAACCACAATTTTTAGAGTATAAAACAAAGCATTAGTGATTACAGTGTGTAACCATGGGTTTGATAACCCTACACAATAGACGCTCAACACAACAACTGCTTCCTAAAGTTAAAGAATGTGACTGCAGCCATGGTTGGGGTGGATTTTACGAGGATTCCACCATATTGAAGCAAGGAAAAATATTAAATGGGCAATCCATCGTCACAAAAGTGAAATACCCTTGAGTAGGTGGCTCTAAATGGAAAAGTAATTTTAGGATCTAAGCGAAATGCATATAGTTTATTTAAATTTGTTTCTGCCTACAGTAGATCAGGTTGTTTCGGTGTCAAAACCATGACAGCAGTCATTGTTTAGGGGTTTCAGCCTGTCGAAGTCTCAGAGGTCATATTTAGGCGTCCAGGGTTATCAGGAGGTGTCAAAATAAGGTCTTAAAAAAACTATGACCGATGTTGAAGGCTTTAACACCATTCTAACTCGAAAAAGAGCTCTCCTGCTACCTCAAAAGTGTTTTTTCCTAAATTCCACCTTGTATGCAGTAAAGTGTCAACAACCAATCAGAAATAGGAAGTTGCCGACCCTGGCATCGCGTGCTGTCATGACAATGCCAGCAGACTGATTTTTCTGATATTTTGATGCCATCAATGATGGTGATTGTGAAGTAGACATGTTTTAAACTATGTTCGCAACATTCAATTCCCTGTTTCTGCTGTATGTTTCATAAAAATTAAGAAAACAACATTTGAAGTGGAGGCAGCCATGTTTGTTTGTTTTTTTTAATCAGAAATTTGGTAGATGAACAATCGCGCGTTTTTGTCTTCAAGATAGATTTTAACTATTGGTATGCTCATGCAGTGTAAGGCAGTGAAGGAAGTGAGTGGGAACTGCGATAAACAAAGCCGTCATAGTTGTCTCATAAAGACTGCTGAGCTGTGTTCCTTGTTATATATATTTGCGCATAGTACGTAACCCGTGCAGGGTTAGAAAAGGCTACATAAACCTGACCCAATGTATAAAACCCCTAAATTCGTATAAAAAGTACGTTATCCACTGACTGTGGAGTGGGCGGTTGTGGGAGCTTCCTGGTGCCCTCAGATCTAAGGGGCAACATGTAGTCCCTTTATCTGGTGCATTTTGTTATTGTCCTGTATTTGTTTGGTGCCAGTGATGCTGGTGGTAGTTTTGGTGACCCATTGTGCTGGTATGCCGTCATATGGCTGAAATAAACTTAAATTGTTTTGTAAAACCCAATCAAATTACTGTCTGTAGAAATTGCAGGGTGATCTTTACAAGTTTTCTTGTTTTACGTATGTTACTTATGGAAGCCAATGACAATAACATATCTATTGAAATGGTTGCCATGAAGCAAGAGCTATCCAATGAAAGGAGTCTGTCAGTCAAATAGACCAAGAAGAACTTGTTTATGATTTTTTTTGGGGCAAGAAATTAGATATTTATCACTTTTTTCTTGTTTTGTTGCTGCTGCAGACAAGACACTGGAAGGATGGTTAGGACGATCTAGAGCAGACAGTATTGAACAGAACAGGAAATCCATCACATCTCATGTGGCTAGAATGACTGGAGGTTAGTTTTGCTTAGAACTCTCATTTGACAAACAATATCAGGAAATGAAACAACCCTAAATGTATGCCAAATGCTTTTCAATTATATCTTTGGGTTCAATTGTCTTCACTAATGTCGCCCGCTGCCGTGGCGTAGTGGATAGCGAGCGCGCTTTCTAACGCCTACTTCGATTTACCGTTCACAGGATCGAGTCCGTCTGTCGACCCTCAGATAAAGGAGTGAGTCACAAGATGTGGCTCCAGCAATCGCGGGGGTGGTTTTTACGAAGTTTCCTCCCAGTTCCACCATAATAGGGCACGGAACTGTGTGAAGTGGTCAATCCGTCGTCATATAAGTGAAATACCCTTGAGTACGACGTTAAACCCCGATCAAACAAACAAACTGAAGTGCAATCAAACAGCCTACATGTTATGTGTATTCCTTGCACTGCGGTACTTGTATGGCATAATGGGCAGATGTTTTTCTTTTTTTTTTTAAAGCTCTTGTTATATTATAATTTTTGATTATTCGTTTAGGGAGTGGCTTCAATCAGCCTAAACCTGTAGAGATGGTCCGACAGTCGATGCCGTTTGGAACCCTAGGAAAGGAATGTGGCCTGTTTTTCATTGGCTACGCTGCGTCCCCGGCTAACTTTGAATTTATGCTGGATCGTATGGTGGGAGCTGGTGGTGACGGTTTGAGCGATGACGTAATGCGCTTCTCAAAGAACGTGAAAGGAACTTATTGGTATTTCCCTGGTGTGGCAGAGCTCAAGAAAATGGAATAATCATTTTTATAAGTACATCAACTTTCAGTCTCTTACTAATAGTAGACCTTTGATAATAAATTCAAATACATACGAAAATCAGTCTTCTTTTGACAAATAATACTGTACATTGTTAAACAGTGTCTTTAATATTTTTTTTAAAACAATGAAAGCTATTTGACAAATTTGTTTGAATCTTAAAGCTTTTTTTTCTCCCAGTTCGACCAAGAAAATGAAATTTATAATATACCCGGATTAAAACGGTATTTAACTGTCCATATTAAATCATGTTTTAACAGATGGAGTTGGATCCAGTGTTAATTACATATCTGTGTAATTAGGGTTGTTGGATTTTCATAAGTCATAAAAAGTCAAGTTGTAGATATTTTGGATGCAGTCAATATTTTATCTAATTGTACATTTAGTAAATAAATTATAATTTAGTGTGTCACAAACCTGTTTTCATGCATTTATCAAAAGAATTGTTATTAAGTGAACTTTAGTGTATTTTGTTAGATGAATCAAAGCAAGATCATGTATAATGTGAAGCTAAAGCAAATCAGATGGGCATAATAATAGTTGCTGGTTCTTTAAGTTGTCTCATAATTTTTTCCTTTTATACAAATTTGTCTTGTATGCATATGCAAATTTGTCATTTTTTTGTTTTTGTGAAAACATTTAAAATACCGAACTTTTGAAAGGTAATCTGTGATCCAATCAAAAAAAAAAAGTTAAGTCTCAAAGTTTTATTGTTGACTGAAATTATTTTCTTAAAGAGCTTTGAAAAACTTACCATGGTTCAACAACTACTACTGTTTTGTTATCTAGCGTAAACCTGGATTGATAATAAAACATAATCAAAACTACTGGAATTTTCTTATTTTTTGTTTAATTGAAAGATATTAATGAATTCCCAATATGCAAGCGAATTACTAGTATACAGGTATTTGAACATATTACGTTAGCCACGGCCGCGGGCCTCGGACCCTAAGTGTTTAGCGAGTGCACTTCTAAAGTCTACTTCGATTGTACCGTTCACATGATCGAGTCTGTCTGTCAACCCTCCGGCATATGAGTGAGTCAAACGATGTGGCTCCGGCAATCGCGGGGGTGGTTTTTCCTAGTTTTTTTTTTCTGTGAAGTGGACGATCCGTCGTCATATAAGTTTAATACCCTTAATTGAGTACGACGTTAAACCCCAATCAAACAAACAAACGTTAAGGTCTGTCATTGAACTGTTGGTAGTTGTAGGTCACCGTGGTCTATATGCTTAACCGTCCTTCCACTTTTTGTTTACCAGCTATTGATTTGAAATTCCACATTCAGGTGGTGCCAAATTATATAGTTGTTTCCAGCTTTTAAAACTAATTATGAAGTCAAATATTTTACAAATATACCGTGTTATATTTAATATTAATGCATATTATATTATTGCAACATGTTATTGAGTTTGTTGTGTGCTATGTGGTGCCCCCTGCTTTAAAATTCATTTTCTGGCTATAAACCTGGAAATCTAATCCGATTCCAATTGGGGTACCGCGGCTTTGGTATTGTAACGCATTTGTCTACTTATAATCCTACTGTTATGTACCTTCAAGGGTTCAAGTCCATATGTCGACCACCGGGTATATGAGCGAGTCCCACCGCGTGGCTCAGGCATTTGCAGGGATGGAGGTTTACACCGTATAACGAATCCAATTTCTTTCTTTATGGCAATAAATACTGTTTAAATCAAACAAGGAATTGTGTGAACAATCCGTCTTGTTAGAAATGTTCCATGCGGCAGGATGTCGCATAGGATTGAGTGTCGGGATTGTCGGCGTACAGATGGCACCACCTGGTGAGACAGGCAACATATGTATTTGTTGCTTCCCATTTAGTCCATCGTGGTCTCAAAACCTGAAATACAGGCCAGCGCGTCGTTAAAAGTCGGTGAATCCCCAGCCATTAGACTGGTTTGCTATAGTACGTGAAATACCGTGACCAAGGCTTTAAACACCGAACAAACGAAATGGCACAGTTTCAGACCGATATAAACTAGGCTACTCACAAAAAATTAAGGATCACTTGCACCCAAAGTCATAACTTTCAGAAGAAAGAAGTCAATGCGTTGAAGTTTTGCAAACATTTAAT